>VZRS01014597.1:0-38168 GCA_013398055.1 Ifrita kowaldi | reverse complement strand
GGAAGGGAAGGGAAGGGAAGGGAAGGGAAGGGAAGGGAAGTTAAGTTGCCTGGAGACTTCAAAGCAACCTTCCAGTATCTGAAGCCTACAGGAAAGGGCCTCCAGGGAAGCCAAGGAGGGTCTCTTCATCAGGAACAGTAGTGATAGCACAGGTTGCCCAGAGAAGCTGTGCATGCCCCAACTCTGGGAGTGTTTAAGGCCTGTTGGGTTGGACAGGGATTTGAGCACCCTGGTTTAGTGTAAGGTGTCCCTGCCCATGGCAGGGGGGTTGGAACAAGATGATCTTTAAGGGCCCTTCCAACCCAGGCCATTCTATGATTCTGTGATGTATCATTCAGTTACCTTGCCCTTCTATTGAAAGACTAGAGTTGAAAATAAGACTGAGAAATATCAAATGCACCTTTACAGAGAAAGCCCACTTCCAAAAGAAATAATGTTAGATATTTTGTAGTAGTTTTTGACTATGAAGTCACAACCTTAACATTCAATAAAAGCAACTTTCATAATCAAAAATTCTCAAACATTTGTGCTGGTCTTTTCCACAGGGCTGAAAATTATACAAAACAAATGGAAAATTCTTTCCATAGACTCATACTAAAATAAAGGTGGGGTTTTGACAACCAGTTAGTTCTAAACAAAACAAGACCAAATGCTGACTTGCCTTTGAAATTCCCTTATTTTCAATTGCAGAACAGCTAGTCAAGCAGATCCCAAGCAGATGAGTGAGTCATGGAGTCACTGTAACATTAAATGCTTACCTTAATCATAAGGCATTTCTCTGAAACAGGTGTTGCTCTCTATCTGTAAGGGTATCTCACTGTCACTTGATAAAAATGAAGCAATTGCAAATAACTGCATTTTTACAGTGCCACTAGCACGTGTTTACAATCCCTGCTGAAAGCCAGCTATACCATTAACCAGAGAGATTCCAAAGCTCAGGCTTTGCCATGGACTGCAGCTTCACTGGGACTAGCTGTGTGAAGACATTTGTACATTTCAGTAAGGAGAAGTCAGGACCAACATTCACCAGCGGTTTGAAATGGATAGGTCAAGCAGTTGCTACCTTCAGCTGTCTATCTCAACATACATGTTTCAAAGGCTGGAGCCTGTTTGTAGGTTGAAGGTGCTTCTGAGCCACCACACTCTGCAGCTTTGCATGTTAAGGTACACTGAAATTAGCACCAGATTTGTTACATGCAGGGCAATAAATCACCAGAGTTCATGAAGAGCTATGCATACTTTCAGCTGTTCTTGGTGCAAGGTGGAAAGCGTGCCAGTAAAGTCACGCTAAAAAAACAGTGAAGCAGCAACCACTTAAATTGTAAATCTCCTCCTTCAGATTTAGGATGGGAAGAAAGAAACACTCTGGTGTTGTACCAGGTATACTCACCAACATAACAATTTGGAACTACTAGTGGCTGCTTTAATCCTCTACACAGATGTCCTGACCTTGTTGTTAAATAAATACAGTGGCTTGAAAGCATCTTCATGACACTAATGAAAAGTGGCAGCGCATTTAGTTAGCACACAGGTATTCCTACATACTATGCCAAATTCTAGGTTCATGTAAATGATCCCATGCTTAAATAAAGAGAACTTGAATAGCCCTGGGTGATGGACCATGCAGAAAAGAAGGAAAGATTATGACCTTGGATCAAGCTGTGGTACTGGCAGTAATTATGAGGTCCCAAGACCAGAGTTGCCTACACAAATCATATATCAAAAGAACATTTTATGGAAGCCTTCAACCAACTCACAGTTTTTGCTTCCTAGGAGCACATAAGATTTTCACATGCAAGATTCCCTTGAGGACTCTGCTGAAACCGTACCCTTAGAAGAGCTCTGGAGCTATTTATTGGTGAAAGGGCAATGACTTAGCAGTTAAAAGCCACGCTGATTTCTCAGTGTTATTACTACTCATGGTATTGTGATGCAAATAACTTATACCAAACATGAAGAGTGATGAGAAGAGATTTATTTTCGTTTAATAAGTACATGAAGTTCCTATTAGGGGTCAAAGTACATGGCCTTGCCTGCTAGGGTAGGGACATCACAGGTTACAGAAGCCAGTACTGCCATCTCACTTGAATGAATCATGGGTACATCTCAACTAATCCTCTTTTGCTGACTGATACAGATCGGTTGCATCACACCCAGTGGAGCATGGTTCTGGGGTACACACTGGGCTCTTAAATGCTTTTGGGTTGCTGCAGCTTTGTTGGCATTTCTCCTAGAGAACAGAGTCTGTACTAGCTACCTGTGTGCTGGCACAGGATCTCACAAGCCAATTGAATTCTCAGGTAACTTCTTGTGTTACCACTGGCTCTTCCAGATATGGCAGTAGTTTCCATGGACTCATCCTCTGGCATCACATTCCCAGATGAAGCACAAGGAAGGTAACTGACTTACAGACAATCATGATGGGGGGTGGTATCTTTGTGATGTGTCTTGTAACTAATTTTTATAATTCATAAATTAATAAGAATAATGCTCCAGAGACCCATACAAAAGAAAATATTGATTTGTACCACAAGAGTCATTAGACCAGCTGGCACAATTAGAAAAGATGGACAAGTTTCAGGCAGATAAAACCTCTTCTTGCTTGGAGATAATGAGCACATAGGATTAAATCTCAGAAGAAATTTATGGCTAAGATGGCAACCCACTGGTTTACAGAAAATTTCTTGATGGAGGTGAGATTCTTTTATAGAAATATCACTCTGAAGGAAAAAAAATAAAATGGGATTGACAGGAAATTTGAAAAGTAAGACAATATCAAAGTTCAGAATAGCTTTTCATACAAGGGCTTTTATAATAAACTTTGAGTTTTTCTATTGAACCCCACAGAAGCAGAACTGGATGTAATGGTGTTGATCTCTCTCTATCCTACGGATGTAATGGCAAGTTTTTGAGGTCGTGCATTTGAAAAGGGATGCACCAATTCAGCAGTGTTCTCTATATCTCTTAGATCCCCTTCAGCAGAAACAGCTGTGATTTAAAAATTCCTGTGAACTCTTCTGATTCAGAAGAGACAGGAGACAGACTGTTCTTCCAAGAGATGCCTAGCACCAGAAGGGTGTGGGCTATCTGGGATCTGAGACTCCATGACGGTTTTTGTTGTGTTCTGGCTCCAAACCACTTGTTTTCTTTTCTTTCCAATTACTTTTCATTGCAGGGCACAAGGTTAGTTCATCTCACAGGAATTTGTTTACTGTTTTCCACTATTT
This sequence comes from Ifrita kowaldi, assembly GCA_013398055.1. Taxonomy (NCBI): domain Eukaryota; kingdom Metazoa; phylum Chordata; class Aves; order Passeriformes; family Cinclosomatidae; genus Ifrita; species Ifrita kowaldi. The sequence goes on along the minus strand of VZRS01014597.1, from coordinate 34,941 downwards.
CAAGCTTGTTTCCTGGTTAGTTTTCAACTTGGAAATTACCTTTTTCCACATAGACACATTTTTTCCCGCTACAGTTCTGATTAGATACTATTTTTTCCACTTTTTTCATTACTCCCTCAAGTAGCATTACTGCTCACTGAAGAACACCAGTTGGCCTGCAGCTGTATTTTTTGTTATGGCTGAAGGTCTTCTCCAGTTAAGAGGGTGTCTTCTTTGCTGGATGCTGACCAGTAATAACTCACTGAAGTAAAAGCAGGGAAAATAAGCCAGGCATTTCAAAGTGCACTCTTGATATGGTTTGTAAGTTATTTTTCACTGTCTTGGTCTGTGGGAATGTGCTGTGAGCTCAAAATCTAGCTTTATTTCCTCCTTTCCCCGCTCCCCCCTTTCCATCTTATTTTTACTCCTTTTTCTTCCTGACTTTCTATACTATTTTCTTTCCCCTCTCACCTTCCACCCTCTCCTGCCTTACTGATATTTTGTAAGCATCATGGGCTGCAGCCAGGAGAGGGAATTTGATTTTGTGGTGAAGCTCTAACAAAGCAAGAGTGGGGTGTTTAAATTGATTGGCAAAGCAGCACATTCAGTATGGAAGACGTTGAGGTTTTTCATCCACTGTTCTACCACACTGTTTCCAAACATCTTCAAATTACATCTTTTTACAGAGCTTAAACCTGCCAAATAAAGGCATCAAGTTGACAGGATTCTCTGTCTCACCTCTCTGTCCTAGTCAGTGGTGCTTATACCAAGGCTAACATGGAGGCACAATAGAGGATTCTGTTTCCTCAGTGACCTCGTACTTGCTAGCATTAAGTCACATTCCTTCCTTTAAGTCAAATAGGAAATTGAGGTTACAATTAGGGCACTGAAGGAGGACGATATTGAGGTAACAAAGAAATTGTCATTTCAGAGTGAAAAGTCACCGCAATATGCAATACTTTTTCTTGGGAGTCCTTTTAATTCCTAAGACTAAAATCTCAAAGGTTTTACATTGCTAAGGGAAGCAAGAAGAAGGAATTCAAGAGCCAGACGTGCTGTCTGAGCAAACAGAATGCTCAGCACCTTCTGGGAGAGCCTTGATAGACATGCTGTGCCATGTTGATGATGTATCATCACACTACTGTGAGCATGATGGAGTAGAGAAGTGGAACCAGGTCCTGCATTGCCAGAACAGCTCAAGGTTAAGTGTAACATAAATCCTAGCAGCCAACAGGAAAAGCTCTGCTGGAATACTGCACAGCAGCAGCTGGAAGACATTACATTACAATTACAATTGGCTTCTACTCTAAGACAGGTTTGTTTAAGATGTGTGCTTTTCTACTTTAGTAGTAAAGTATTTTAAATCATAATATAGTTTAAAATAGAGAATATACGTATAGTCACCCTATAATACATGTTCTCCACTCCCACTTGGGAAGGCACAAATTTAAAAACTGTGTCATAACATGCACACACTTCAGATTTATTTAACATTTTCCCTGGCTCTACTAATTTTCTACCCTCTAAGTACGATTTACTTTCTAAATATATAAACTCAACTAAACTGAATATATACAGAAAAACAAATTGGGAGGGTTCTGAGGGGTATGTTTTCATGTTCTAAGAATATAAATCATATAGTGCATCCCAAATGGATGATCAATATTTCTTTGGCAAAAGAAGTTTTTTTTACCATAAAAATAATTACAGTGAGAGATGTGCCAGTTAAGGACAGGTGGTTATATGCAACCAACTGCATCTATGTCTATATAAACCAACCAACTCCCAAGAATTGTATCTGAATCTGTGTGAAGAGATTGTATGTGTGAGATGGGAATTACTTATTAAAAACCTAAATGTAGTAACAATTAATGCCTGTCTGCCTTCAAAGGATGCATACAACCGTGACCGGAGCTTGAGCAGGCGTCCTGTGTCACTTCTGCCAGAACACAGTTAGAAGTGCCCTGGACTTCATAACCTGCATTGCGAAGAGCAGAGTGCCTGGGGATTTAACTCATGCTGTATGTCAGACTCTGCACCTCATACAGTCATATTCCTAAGGGACAGCCAAGACAGAGTATGGAATGAAACCTGTGATGTTCTGCAAGCAGGCTCATTGTAGTCTTATGTCATGGTGGGCGCAGAAAAAGTAGATGGTGTAAAGCTAATTCAAGGCAGTGAGCATCTCAAAAGGGAATATACTCCTCCCTTCAGTGGAAAAAAGAGCTGGAGAACTGTTTTTGTACTTTCTTCTTGGATTCAACTGCAAGTGTCCAGTTGTCAGTGGCACTCATCAGATTGCTTGCTGTTCTTTAAACTTGCACACTGTCACTGACGTGCCATGTTTGACTTAAGTCCATCTATGAGTTTCTTCTCCTTCTGCAGCTTTAATGTCTGGTTTCTTAGCACATCTCTTATTCCTTCAGATGTACTCTCTTGTGCACAGAACATTTAAGCTATGCTTTGATAAATGTCTGGGGGCTTATATTTTGTACCTCAAGGTATTAATTTGGTTTACACTGACTTTCATTTTCTTGGACTGCCATTAATTTAAAGTTCTGTTATCTTTGCTTAAACATGAAATGCATTAGTCAGTGATATGACAGCTTGAGTTCTACTTTATTACACTTAGGTGGAGCTGGTGAAATCACATGGTTATATTGATCTGAGCTGAAGTTGGGGTTCAGCTTTGACCTTCGACATACTCACACAGAGTTCCTGCTGATTACAATAAAAATAAGGCATATGCAGCCAAGGCTCAGCATTTGGCCTTTGGTCAGAATGTGTATTAGGTTTTGCTTTTCTCTAGAAATAGAGGTTATGTCAAAAACATTGCCTATTTGAAACTAGTTTACTTTTGCTTGTCTAAAATGAGTTGTCTGTTTCCATCATCTGACCCCACATGAAAGTCACAGAGCTGACTTCTAACTTTGCCAACTGTAGTTCACCCAGATTGCCAGTACTTTTGCATCAATGATGAGGACAGATCACATCGTCTTGTTGACACAAAGATATGCCTTTGCAATGCAGCCCAAGGATGACACAGGTGACACTGTCTCTCTGTTTCACAAACAGAAGTATAACGTCAGTTCTTATTGGAAATTCCCCCTGGCCAGGCACCTAATGAAAAACAGTAGTTTAGCTGTTTAGATGGTATTTAGTTATGTTTATACAGGAACTGTTAAACTAATTCAGCAATAACATATTTAAAACTACCACTTTGCACGATGGAACCAAAAAGCTGAAAACAGCTAAAACTAATGTTAGTTTGAATGGCCTCAACATAGCTGGCCAAATTTTTTTAGCACTTATTTTAGTGTCATTCCCACAGAGTGCACAGAAAGTTGAAGGTGAGTCAGAGTTTTCTCGTTCTGGTTCCAGTCAAAGGCACAGCAAGGAATTTCCTGTACTGGGAGCTTACATTGTCTGAAGATAAAACCAGAAAAAGTGGTAGGAGAAAAGAAGAATTACTACACAGCTGTTGAGATTAAAAACCTTAGGCAAAGAAAGAATGATTTGCTCAAAGTTACCAGAAGTTGCGGTCTTCTGAGGACCTTCACTCACTGCTCCTGGACAAAGCACCAGAATATTTTTCCACTCAAGTTTTGCTCCTTGGGGTAACATTTAACAGTGTGCATGGCAGAGTACAAATACACATAAAAACAAACCAAAGCAGTTCAGATCAGCTTGTGGTTTATGTCTACCCTTTGTGTGTCTATGTCTCCCATAATGCAGGTGGAAACAGCTGTCCAGAACAGTAACCTAAATCTACTTTTTAAGTAGTTCTAGAAGCAGAACTGGGATGGACATGAGGAAGAAAGGAATCATATTTACTGGCAAAAAGAGACTATGAGGGTTTGGATGAAGTTCTGAGATATCCTTACTCACCTGGCCACAGTTACTGCTGGGCTGAAAGCACCACCGAATAGGGCTATATAATATACTCTACTGCTTGTGACACAGTCCATGTTATACTGATAAAAAGGTATGCATTTCTGGAGACATTTTGTGCTATTCACTGTGAATTTTTAAGGCTCTTTTACTGAATTTAGCAGTGTGCTTCTGATGTTAGAATAGTCCTTTCCTGTAGCAAGCTCCAAGTCAAGTTTTGGAATCAGCTGAATTCCAAAAAACCATGGGGTAAATTGAATTTGAAATAATGTGGATGCTTATATGTAAGTATTTAGATATTTATGTACAAGACTTAGCTGCATATAAAGTAGAAAGCAAGGATTGTAAGGCATTATCATTTAAGGAGCTAGGGCTCAAAGAGGCTTCCTTCCATAAGCTTCTTACAGAAGCCTTTTCCCCCCTTCTATATAAGGGGGGAAATTTTCTTTCTGAATTCTTAAGAAGTTTTGTGGGGCTCATCTCTTTTTTAGGTCTTGGCATACTACTTGTGTAGGCCCTCCCAAAGTGATGCCTGCATACCTTCAGGCAAAGTTCTCATTGTCATTTGGTAGGATCATTTCCCTGATTTTCCTCTGAAGGCATTTAAAACAGTTCTCCTTTACAAGATTAGTTGGTTTAAGTTTGTATAAGAAAGAGTTTAAAAGTGAAAGACAAAATTGCTGCCGAAGTCTTCTACTCAAAGGTCTCTTCTTCACCCACTGTGCTCCCAAAATCTTGTGCATAAGAAGTCTGAAAATGGTAACTGATTTATTTCTGCAAGAAGTGAGACAATAATTGGAGAAATGTAAGCCTTAAGGTCATGATAAAAGCCTGTGGAACACTATAAAATAGCAGTTACTGCTGAAAGCTTGATAGTTAGGTAGTGAAGAGATCCATATGCATCTCTGTTGAGAGGCTGATGACACCAGCAGTTTTCCTAAGAAATGTGAGGAAACACCTTCCCTAATTAGGACAGATTCTTGGAACAGAATGATGTAAGGCCTTTTTGCCAGACTGAGTAATTTCCTCTCTAATGGTTTAAGAGTTTAAAAGAACATGAAGGGTGACAAGATCTGTTCTGTGTCAAGTAATGGAGGAGCACCTGAACAGGTGAAAATTCTTGAGAAAAAGGTGGGCCTCTTTCAGAATTTACACACTGAGGAGTGTGGCAAAACTACTGGCCACCCAGAGAACAAAATCTCACACAACTTTTTGTCAAAATGCTGGATTGGACATGTGCATTTATGAGTAGCTTACTATTCTCTTTTTGCTGCTTCCCTTGTCTTTTTACTGTCTTTCTCTCTTTTGAAAAACTATCATCTTGATATTTCTATTGATTCAATTACTTCACATTTATTTGACATGTCAGAATATCCAGAAACATTAAATTAGATAAATGGTCTCATACCAGAGAGACAATTCAAATGCTAGTGTAGCCACACACCCTTTATTCCTGATATATTATTATATGGTAGAATATAATATTCAGGCTGACTCTGCCTCACTTGCTATATGAGCATTCAAAAAGTCCACCTCTGAAATGGAAACACTTCCAAGTATTTTGGCCCATGTAAATGCCAAGTTGTTTCCATGTATTTGAAAGACAAAGTCCAGCCTGTTTGTCCTGCAATTCTCAGGTAAGTGTTTTCATAGAATCATAGAATAATCAAGATTGGGAGAGACCTTTAAGGTCATCAAGTCCAACCATCAACCCAGCACTGCCCTAAACCCCTAAACCACATCACCCAGTGCCAGATCCGATGTTTTCTGAACACCTCCAGGGATGGTGACTCCACCACATTCCTGGGCAACCTATGGCAGTGTCTAACAGTGACAATTCCTTTCTTATATCTAATCTGCATCTCCCTTGTCTCAGCGTAAGGCCATTCCCTCTTGTCCTCTCACTGCAGGCAGGGCAGCAGAAACTGGCCCCCTACTCACCACAGTGAGTAGGGGACCACAACCTCCTTTCAGGGAGTTGCAGACAGTGACGAGATCCCCCCGCGAGCCTTCTCAAGGCTCTCCTTTTAAAAGGGGAAATTTAAAAATGAAAGCTCAAAATATTAGAAAAAGTAGAAGTGGCAGCTGTTTCATGGAAACTTTGCACCATTTCTTTTAGTAGACAATTATGTGTAAATACTGCTTAAAAATATGAACTAACATTTTGTTAGAAGATGTAAAACCTAAAACTGCACCACAATTTCTCTGGGGTTTTTAAATGTTTTTATTTTTCGTATAGAAAACAAGGTCTCATTACTTAACAAGATCCATCTCTTCCAGAAACTTTTCTTTTTTTTCTACCATAGAATTTTTAAATATAGGAACATCCAGCAATTTTAATTTTGTTCTTCTTTCATTGAAATGATGTGGGAGGAAACAAAACACCTAACAGAAACTAACAACCTCTTCATTAGATGGCATGCTGATGAGGATGGTAGAAATACCTACCCTGAGTTCAGGGGTCAGAGTTGGAGTCTGTAGCAATAAGCAAGAGGAAAGAACTGGGAAAAAAAGTATTTTTCTTTCTTGCCTGGCTTTCTGAAACTCAGTAATCTTTCAACAAAAGACCCTTTAGATTTGTAGTTATTTGGGATTGAGGAAGAGGTATTCAATTTCACTGTCGGCTCCTTCCAGCCAAAGCTATAATTCAGCAGCTTCCACCAGCACGTAGAAAAAGAGTTGTCAATCAGCAGTTAAATACTGACATGAATAGTGCCTTTGTCAATATTTCTGTTCTGCCTTTGAAAGCACACAAGCCAAAACAAAAAATCTCTTGACAATGTGCAAAAAACAAAACTGAAATGCTTCAACAACCTTTGGCAGCTAGAAAGCTGCCCATATAAAGTCTCAATAATTGAATGATCTTTGTCAGGTGGAGGAAAGCTTGTGTCCTGAGATTTGACCATCAGGTAGTTCAGCAGTGCAGCTCTGTGTCTTAGAAAAGTGTTTCTTAGATGTGTCATTGTGTTGGTTGCATTTTTATTCACAGTCACGAAGCATTTGCAGTCATCATTGTATTCATCTTGAGTGATTGTTTCCCTTTTAAAGGCATTAGCAAGACACTGAGTTTCCAGATCTTCAGCCAGATTTGATACATTCTAAGTTCTGCCAAATAAATCCCCAAGCTGGGTGATTTCCTTAACCTGGAAGAATAAGGATTTGAATTTGTGTTGTTTCCTTTTTACATTCTGAATGTTCTTGGTGTCACAGACTCAGCCTGGCTCTTTGGTAGCACCACCAGAAAGCATTAGGTAAGACAGACTTAGATAAAGTATTTTTTTGTGGAATGTCCTAATTCAATTAAGTTATGTAAGCGTATCCAAACTTTAAACACAAGGATGATTTGAATTATTCAAGTGAAATGCTCGCCAGCTTCTGAGATGTTTTGCTTGTTCTCCATGAGCGGCTGCACTGAAGCTGTTAGCAAAGCCTTTCTGAGTGTGAAGTGCAGAGAGTAGGGATGGAGGCAAAGAAAGAGGAAGTTTTTATAAGAGGCAGTAGGAAAACAAGAGCTTCACACACACAAAGAATATACTTTTCATACACATAAGTTTATAATAATCTGTATTATATAGTGTCAAGGACAGATATTGCAGAAAATATTGCAGGCAGTGACTAACTAAAGAGCATTGAGACAGAAGTGGAGCAGTTATCTTGAGTTGCACAACCACACTTGCAAAACTGAATATTCAGACTTGTTTAGATTAAAGGGCACATAGGCCAAAGCTATAGCCAATTTATCTATTGCTTTCATTCTCAATTGTCTTGGATTTTAACTTTCACCAGTGATGGCAGGAAAATTATTACTACTTATGTAATATCTAGCAGACTCAAAAGCAGCACCACTGCTCAGTCTGCTCAGAAGTTGCTGGGAGTCCAAATTCTCTCAACAAAATTAAACCTGAGACTTTGTGTTCTAGTTCTTTGTGGGAAAGTTGTTTTGGTTTTAGGGTTTTTTACAGGATAAACTGCTTCATGCTCACATACAACAATTTGGAGTTGGTTTTTTTCAGTCATCTGGCATTTTTTGTATACTAGTTAATACCTTTTGGAAGGGCACATCTATTGTAGAATTGTTATGTTTTCAGCAGTTACCTATAATTAGATCAACAGCTTCCTCTGGATAGTCATTGCTCAGATTAACAGCTGAACTAACCTGCATTTTTTATTGGTAGGTCATCCAAGATCAGTTCAGATGACTGTAACCTTCCACTTAGATTTTAAAATTAACTAGTCCTGGTAAAATTCCAGTATATGTATACTCAACATCATTTTCACTAGAGCAGCCCAGTTGCCTACCTCTAGATGCACTTGGTAGGAAGGTCTTCAGTTCTCTGATCACTGTGAAAAGAAAGAAATTCCCTGACATGCCAAGCCAGCAGCACTGGAAATGATGGACAGAAACTCTAGGGACTTCGAAAAATAGGGAATGGGGAATGCATCTAAGTAACTGATGGTGCCAAGCAGGGATCACTTTTCCCAGATCCCAGAAGAATCTCTCAGATTCTTCCAAGTAGATTCTTTTAGAGCATAACAGTCTTCTGGAAACCTAAGACACACTTGCAAATCTTTAGGTGGAGAACTAGCCTGACGCTTCTGCTGAGGAGAATACTGTCAGCTAGAATACAGGCTAGCATAAACCTTCTTAAAATTACGAGGCATAACACATGGTCTTAATTTAAAGCAGATCAGTGCAGGTTTGCTTAAACAGGAAGAGACAGATGTAAACGTTGAGGTAGAAATAATTTCCAAATGCTGCCTGAGTTGAGAATATATGCATATGGATAGATGGAGAGATACATACAGAAACACTTAGCATCCAAAGGGAAGCCTAAATTGTAGGGCTTTGGATCACATTCTGCAGAGCTGTGTTGGATGAATCTGTTGTTTCTCATGGCACCAGCCATTTCCACTCATTTCCAGCCTGCCCTTTCTAATGTAGTAAAACTAGAGGCTTGGAATGAAGAGCAGAAAATAGTTGAGTGAATTCTGTTATTTATCCTGGTGTAATATTCTTACTAAAATTAAAAACCCACACTCATATTTTGAATTTGCAGTCAGTGCTTACGGCAAAATACATTTTTTCTAGATCTTTATCTAGGATGTGTAGTTATTTCGTCCATTGAAGTAGTGAAGTAACTGTGACTTAAGTCATCTGATCTTTAATCCTGCCTGTGACTGGAAGCCCAGTTTTTCCCTCTCACACTTTGCAGTAGCAGAAGAAAAAGCATTAGACAGAAATTACACTTCTGTTTTGGACCAGAGACCATTTCTTTTCTTTGGCTTTGGTTGCCGGGGGTTTTTTCCCCATTTTTAGTGTATTTATGAATTAGTCAACACCTACCAAAGGTGATGCTGGAGCTGAAACGGTAATGAATTATATATCAGAAAATAATTGGGTTATGCATGCATTGACAAGTAGGACAACACAGTAGGAGTGGATCTATAAAATAAAACAATTCATGGGTATTCCACAATACATTAATTTCAGTAGGTTTCACTTTAGATTCAGATCCTGCTCTGATTCTGTTGCTCATTTAGTGGCTGAAGGAGTCCAGGGGCACATCTTCTGGGTTGGAGTCACCTGCAGGCAATCCAGATAATATGCTTTGAGACCTCTCTGCAGCATGGTAAGTGGGAAAAATGGGGAGGTTTGTTTCAAAGTTGTGCTTCTGGTCTCACCTAAAATGCAGTGCAGACGGAAGGTTTATCACTCTGTCCTGAAGATAAGTCACCAGTTCGCCATACTGCAGTAAGAGCAGTCTGTATATGGTTTTGCAAGGTCTTCTTGTGTTAAAAGTCTTCGTAGCGGATTATAGGTAAGCTTGCTTGCTAAAGGATTGTTTCTGAGCTGAAGTAAAACATATCTGGTGTATAGCATTGTTTACACTCTTCTGAGGCTTTCCAGAGAACACCTGCTTCTTATTTTTGAAGTGCAGTGAAAAGGAGACAAATCTGGCAGAAAAACTCAGAGGGGTGGTAATGGCTTAGAATTTGTGCTCCCTTCTTCAGGCAAGACGCTTGACTCAAAGAACTTGAAACTGGAGCTGGACAAGCTCCCTGAAGCAATACAAATGCCAAAGTGATTGGAATTTTTAAAGAACTGACCAATACATTTTTATCTGGAGAGGAAATTAATAAGATATAAGCCTTGCCACTGAAGTTTTACACCTCTCAAGTTACATACTTTCATTTTCGATGTGCCCAAATGACCAACATCACTTTATTTTTCACAGAGCACTAACTTCACAAGTCAGAGGACAGACAATAAAAGATTGATTTGAAGTCATTAAAAGCAATTAATCAGTATGCTTATTTGACAATAATGCTTCCTGGAATAAGTCTGAAACCACAGTTAGCCCCAATATCAGAGCTGATGAGAGCACTTTCCAGAGGGTAGATGGAGGTGGCCCTGACAGCTGCACTGAACTGTCATGCTGCACATTCCATGGTTTAAACAGTAATTTATTTTGCAATGCCTGCATCATCAATTCTGGGATGTTTGTCCATAATGTTTAATGTTTAAAGAGGTCAATATTTAAAGAGACCTGTTTTCAGCAAATAAAATCTCTATGTTGCTTTAAAGTTAATATGTCACACACTCTGATGGTGATACAGAGCGAGAACTGTCACCCACAAAGTGTCAGTGCCTCTGTTAAGACAAGAAATTATGGTGCCAAGTGAACCGCTAGTGAAAAAGACTGTTTAAAACTTCTGACGCAGTTTCTGAGTATCTTAGTAAAGTTCACTGGAGCTTAAAGGAAAAACTCCATTTGTTAATCCTATTCAAGACATGCAGGGGAACAAAAAAGTGTGAATACTACAAAATAGGCTATATAGGATTTTCCAATGTAGAGAAATCTACTGCTCTGCCTTCTTCTGCAAGCAGAATAAACAGGCATGTGTATTGGCAGGCAGTGGGATACACCGCTGCTCTCAGCAATGCCTGTAAGAGCTTACACAATATTTTCCTCTAGGATCTCTCCTATGAAGTAGCATGGTCATGCTTGGCATCGAAGTTCCCAAAGGGATGCTGGAATAACCAAAACAGCAAATTTGTGAGCCGTGCTGCCCACAGGGGAAGGTGATAGCAATAAAAGCTGGTACTATAGGCACAGAAGTCACAGTGTACACGACTGCACGGTAATGCAAACAAAGAAGTAAAGGGCTGGTGGAATCCTTTCATGTGCTGGTGACGCGAGATTGGCAGGCTTTGCTTCTACTAACCCTGCTCCTTCTAGATCACCCCCTTTGCCTGACAGGGCTTTCTGCTGCTAAGGTCTGTGGCAGCAATGCCGGGAAGCACAACCCGCCCTCCCTCTCCTCCCACACAGAGGAGGAGCGCTGCCTTAAACAGCAGATGGGCAAAAGAACTCTGCGTAAAATCCATAATTATCGGAATCTCAAAGATCCTTATGCACCTGTTAATTGAAACTCTTAGAAAGATTAGCGAGAGGACTTCTGAATTTATACCATTCATTATATAAATACAAACATAAAATTTAATCTGATCTGGGGAAATTCACACCCACAAGCAAAAAGAAAATCATTCCAGTGTTTTGGAAAAGCACTCCTTGAATCTACAATTAGTTTAGTTAAAGCATCAGGTTAAACATCTCAATGTAGTTAGTGTATTTGTTGTGCAAATACAAATGAAACCAGAAACATTCTTTTAATTTTTCTGATTTTTCAGAAGCTGCAGACATTTGTTTCCAGATAGTCTAGGCAGTTCTGATAATTCTGGGAAAGGAGAGAAGTTATAAATCATACTGTCTCTTGACAAGGAAGTTTGGCATTTTAAGCTGACGTGATTTTCACTTCCTGAAAATCACATCAGATAAAAGCTTTCCTTGGCCAGAAATACTTTTGTTTGTTTGTTTGTTTAAAGGAAGGACAAAATACACTCTAACACTTCCAAGTACCATTTCTAAAGGAGTGGGGGACGTAGTTTGTTTCGCCAACCTAAGCTTTGTGAGTTAGACCCTCCATAGTCCCTAAAAGCATTAATAATTTCTTGCAAATAAAAAAGAGAAACAAATAAGACTTATAAAATCATCTCAATACTCAGGTCTCTGCACTCTCTCTCCCTCTCTGTGCTCTCTGTCTCCAGACCTAAAAATGCTGTGAAGTCAAGGCAAACTGCCAAGAGCTTCACACCCAGTGCTGAACTGGCATAGACTCAAAGGTTGCTACTTGTATTTGGATGCCAAGACATTAGCACTGCTCTCACTACTGGCTTTTACACATCCTTTTACAAAGCTAGATACTTTGCAATCTTTGCCTCTTCTAGCTTTCACTGCTTGTTTTTCCAAGTTTTCGTTGAGTGCTAATCTTGCTACTGGTAAGAGAGCATCTTGCATACTAAAATATTCCTCTTCAGTAGTACTTGTTGATGTATGTCTGTCTTCTGCAATGGGAAGCCCATGCTTCAAGTGTTGCATGCTCTCTATATCTCACCAGTATCAGTTCAGTGATATGCAAGCCTGCTCTTTGGTCCACATTCACCATTCAGCCATACTGAGTCAACCCTGAAAGCCCCACAGAGAGGCTGCCTCAGTCTAAGCTCCACAGATGTGTATGGATGGGGACAGACTGCCCTTTCTTAGAGCCCCCAAACACGTCCAGACTTCCACTCAGAAATCGAGCATGTTAAGGGCAATAGCGCTGTCAGTGCAGAGCACTGACCCTCAGTAACACTGTATGAATACACTCAGTGACTGACCACTGCAATTTAAAAAGCCACAGCCCACACCAGTGGGGATCTGTCCCCGATCCCTGGTCACAAGTAATGTCTACCCTCAGAAGATACTCTACTGGTACAGCAAGATGTTTGACCCAGAACTTGCAAGCACACTTTTGGGACACCAATCAGCAACTAATAATTCACAAACTTCACTTTAAGCTCAGAAATGTTCCCACTGAATGCAGTGGGAGTATTCACATGTCAAACGCGCTGGGATCAGTCACATGAGTGAGGCTATGAGATCTACCTAAAGTCCTTTCCTTTTATAAACATGTATGTACATCAAAGCATCTGACAAAACGGCAGATTGACACACTGACAATATGGGATATTATGGCACTTCAATATGAGGCTCTGTTCTCTGGAAAAAGCAAGGACTCAATCACAGAAAACTCGACATAACATTATTTCTTGGTGGATGTCCAAGTGGCCACCAGAAGCAACTAATACAACTAAGCAGATGTCTCCTCGTACCAGGGCAGAGTTAACTCTGGCAGGTGGGGGAAAGAACTACTGCAGCCTGCGGGGAAGTATTTAATCTCTGTTCTCCTGTGCAATCCTCAGCAACACAGTAAAAGGAACACACACTACAATTAATGATTCACACATTTATAACCCAACCCTCTTGACCTTTGTTAGCCAAAACACCTAAGCAAACCAATCTCTACACTTAAATTTCTTCTAACAGCTGTGAATAAGGCGAATGTTAAAAAAAACAGTTGGGCTGGAAGATTAACTAGTTTAATTCTTTAAGGTAACACAAAGCAATAATACAGGAACAGTCAGATGGAGCTGAACAATAAGACAAGCGGTAACTGCTAAAAACAAAATGTAAAAAGCTATTCCGCTTGTGTTGCACACTTCAATTTTGCACAGATAACAAGCTGTTTGTTTATCTCATCCAAGAAACTGTTTCCTCATTTCATGTTACAGCAAACAGCTGACTAGGTGAAACGGGTTGATCAGTAATTTTGAGGATTATAACTGCATCATTGAACTGGTTCCAAGTCAATGGTCATTAAAAAATCTGTTATCTTTGCAGTAGTCCATTGGACAGAAGACTATATTTTGACGATTTCCAATTCCTAGCAGGCACATCCTAAAAGAATATATAAAATATATACACACTCTTTTTAATCACTTCCTGTTTTGGCTTTATCCACACACTGAAATGAACAAAATCTGAAAGTAAGTTTTATGCTCTTGAACAAGAGTAGGGTTCCTTTTCTGAGTATGTCTCACTGAAGCTTCTATAGCTTGTAGCTAGTGTTTTGTCCTACGGCAGCAATATGCTTCCTATATTGCAGTAACATACGGCATAATGATAATTTAGGAGCCTATTTGTGTCAGGCTAGCAGGGAAAGCCAAATGAAGAAGCAAAGTTATTAGAAGAAATAGCGTATCTCATACTTTCAAGAACTCAGTGCTCTGTTAGTGCCAGTGAAGAAATTCCTATCCATTTTTAGCATTCTGCTTTAGAGACCAGAAGTAAATTGGAACCCATAAACACTATGGATTCCTTTAGCTTCACCTATTTTCTGTTACTGCCAGATCAAAGGTTTTAACTGAGTAAATCAATTTATGCTTCTATATTTGAATCAAATATGCTCGACAGTGCACACCCTCCTGATTAAAAAAGGGTGCTTAATCAGCATAAATGCATGCCTTGTGCGCAAGAGCCCGGCGTCTCACTGGAAACAGACTGCAGCACTTCAGCTGGGGAAAATGCCTGTTGTCCGGATCACCAGGGGTTTGGAAGGTTGTTTCTCTGGGGACATATTAGGTACACACAGAGGCCTATAAGGCAATGACTGCTGGATGACATTGGATCCATATGGGTGCAGAAAGGGTCAGAAAATTGATTGTTAAGAGAGGCTTTAAGGGGGAATGGAAGGATGCTTGTTATATCACCCTGAAAAGTGTAACATACATACAAATGAACATGGGAGCTGGCTCAGCAATTACTCACAAGCAAAAGGGTATCAGTGTGACTTCCTATGTAGAGACACAATGTAAGTAAGTGTTTGTCTCCCTTCCGATATTTTTCTTATGACAATTTGTTATTCAAAACAAATAACAATTATTCAATTAAACAAACAAACCCTCCACTCCCAACATTTTAAGTAACCTAGCAAAGGTTATCCTTCTCTTCCAAAATCAATTTTTGCTCTTCTCTATTATGGACTCACTATTTCCTTTGTTCTTCATGCTCAGGACTCACAAAGTAAAGAGGTACTTCATTTCTGAAGTGAAATAATGCAGACTTAAGGCTAATTTACAAACAAGCTTGCACCTTCCCTCAAGCCAGCTGCTCTAGGATACAAAGATCCAGTGTTCTTCACTTTCAGTACTGAGAAGCAAAAAGAAGAAAGGAAAAACTCTCTTAAATTTAACATATGTATTACTTTAACATGTGTATTTCCTAAAATACAAGGCAAACAATGTAAGCTAAAGCCTCTCAAAACCATTTTCTTTGACTTTAATTGGCTGGCAATTTGAGTTAAGACTCTTAACTAACCTGAGTCTCAGTGTTGTGTCCAATCCACCCCTTCAGTGCTGTAACAACTGTTTTGTTACTGCAGTGTATACCTACAGGTATTGTGCCCACTGGGTATTTAGGCATAAAATCTGGTCTAAAGGCATCAATGGGAATTTGCCACTTCCTTTGCAGCAGAGATCTCACTTACAGCTTGTCGAATCACTCTTTGGTTCGGTTTGGTTTTGGTTTTTTTTTTTTGGTAACAGTTAGATGCTGCATATCACATTAATATTTCTGATGACTCCACTGAAAACCAACAGTCTATGCCTGAGTTCTTAAAACTACGTGATACAAGAAAACCTTCATGCTCTGTTTGCAGTTATTATTACCTTTAGTGAAGCAAACATCTCTTGTTAATCTGCCTAAATGGGTCTAAAAAAAATCAAAAAAGGAAAACAGAACAAGGTCTTAAAAATTTTGAAAGAAAGCAGCTTTCTTTCAAAAGAAAGTGGTTCAGTGGTATGCAACAACAGTTGCAAAAGCCATATCAGCAGGACAGAAGAGCATTATACCAGGAAAATGAGCCACTAACCCCCGGAGACCTTGCTCTTGATATGCTGGAAGAGTATCTGAATGATACTCTACAGAGGAATTTCAGGAAAATAAACATTAATCTTACGTATTCAAATCCGTCTTCCTTGGAAATGTGACTCTTCTCTGAAAAAACAGATTTGCTTCAGTGAGTCTTGGAATAAGTGACCTTTGGTGTTTTCCCATTTAAGTAAATTATTTTTGGTACCCTGTTTTCTAGCTATACCAAAGATTTCTGTTGTCCAGTGGGACAGTGGTTCTTTTATCTCTTTTTGTTGGGGAAGCAGGGGGAATACCTTCTTCAGATTAGAAGTATGTGTATATCATAACACAAATTAAGAGACAGATCTTCTTGAACCATGGCGGTCTATAAAATCACTGCTCCAGGCCACTTAGTTTTATTAGAAATGAGCAATGCAGGATCCTTCTTTACCGAAACTCACCATTTCTGATTGCATCCATTTCCCAGCCTTTCATTAATACTTCCATTTTGCAAAAAGCATAAACCTGTTCAGTTTGGCACAGGTGCAAATGACTTAGCAATCGTAACCACAAATGTCCCATTATATAACTGCATTTGCTTCCTATTTTAATCAGTGCAGCGAATTCACAATTGTATAAATGTGCAATTAAAAAACCTGTTGACGTGAAAGCATGATAGAGAAACCTTCACTTTTGAGACGCCGCTAACCTCCAGCTGAATAGACCATGTTCAGTGCTATAGTTCTTGTCTGAAAAGACACACTATCTAGTTCACCTGTTTACTCTCTAAGAAATGTGCTGAGTTGTAACTTCTGTGCCCTATTGAAGAAGTAAGAGAGGACAGAATGTGATGCCTTCATTCGGGTGACCTCTGCAGGTGCAGAGATGATCAGGTTGCTGCATTAGAGGTATCATGTATTGATCCCTGGTAAACTTTAGCTCTATTTCCACACTCAAGATCCTTTTAGACTGGGAGTAGCTGACCTCACAGCGAAAGAATTAGCTATTTCTAGGGAAAGAAAAAAGGTTGTTTTCCCTGCTTGTATTCCTTCATTTTCTTGAACAGATGATTTCAAGACTACAGACTTTCCTCTATTCTCTATGTAACACTGATAAAACAGAAAAACCTTGTTGAGGACTGTCATCCTGGATAACTCTTCCCCTCAAGTTACAGCTAATATTCTGAATGTTAGCACAAGGAAGAAAGGCATGTGTGTCCTTTGACACACACAGAAAGTTAAAAATGATCAACAGCTAGTGACAATCTACTGAGACATATCAACACCCTTGAAAAGTGCATATATATGGGGGGAGGAAAAGTAATTTTATAAAGTTCCCTCTCTAATTTGTAAACTTAATGTTATGAAAAGTATTGCCATTTCAGGGGCTCTTTTATTGCTTGTCCAAGCCCAAAGCTGTTTCAAGAATACAATATATGCATATTTAACATGCTTATTCCAGGAAGGAAACAGGGTTTTTTTATTTTCATGTTCTCCCACTTTTTGCAGCATCTAGTGTATTAAAAATGTACAGATGCAAAGGGTATCTGTGAATGAAAGATTCTACCTGTTCTGTTTGTCACCAGAACCACATGTATTAGTGTCCAGACCTGCAGACAGCAGTAATGATGATTACTATCATTTTTGCAGGTACACCCCTACAATTTAAAGTCCTCACCAGTTAGTGATAATATCAACCCAGAGACATAAATTCTAACCCAGAAAAATTAGCAGAATATATACTATAAGCACCTAAATTCAAAGGAAAAAAAAATGGATTCATTACAACTTCCTTACAGCTTTATTCTAAAAAGTTCTTTAATACCAACATAAATATTTTGCAGTGTAACTGTAGGTGCAATTTTTAAGTCTTCTGGAATTAAAATGCTCCACATGTGCCTTTCAAAAGTGGAAGCAGTACTCTAAACAAAGCCCCTGAATTTCTTTAAACACTTAATTTTCTCTGCAGAGTTTCCTGATGTCAGCTTTCAGTTTCATCTAATGCAGAAAAAACTGCTGTCAAAACCCTGCCTGTACTATAGTAAGTTATTAAGCAAATTAAAACCATACTATGACATTAATCCAGATCCTGGTTTTTATTTCTGTATACAACTTTAATTATTACCTACTTGTTACAACATAAAGAGCTTTCAGTCTATCTTATTTTTGTATTGAAAATGTCTCACAGTATCCTAACTAGTAAAAAGACACTGAAAAATGAACAACTGCAGTTCCTGGCACCAAGAAGATCTACAAGTACTTAGAACTAGGAAACTGACTTTTGTTACTGCCTCTCACTCACCTTCAATAGTACCCCAACCTTTCTTCTTCTCCCCATAAGCAAATCTAACTGTTGAAGCAAACCCTTGTATTCTTGGTCTTGCTTCCCTACCACAGCCACTTTAAAACTCTCCCCTCTCTGCTTTCAGATGCCTATATCACACCAGACGAGGTTTGTCAGATTATCTGCTTACTTCTGCTAACAAAACAAATTAACCTTTTGCACTGAAAGAACCTGTGAGCATCTGGGACAGAAAGTACATTGCAAAATTATCAAGTTGCTAGAAGCATCTTTTGAAGGCAGTTGTGAGTATACACGTAATTTTACAGACTGGCATAAGGACATCATCTTCCCATGTCTGTGATTAAGTACCAGCCAGCATCAAAGATTTCAATATGTAATTCAAAACACAGCATGGAAATCTCTCTGGTTTCATAGTCCATACTGGTATAAAACCTGGTTATCTATTAACCTGGTGATAGCTACCTGTCTTACATGAATGCGATAGGCCCTGCAAACTAGACAGTACCCCTTATAGAGACAAATAATAAATGTTACAAGTTTAGGTGGATTACTTACGCAAATAATTTGAAAATGTCTTTAGAAGGGCCAGATGAGATGATAACCCAAAATATTTCAGGAAGTGGAAACAGAAAATATGAGATTGGAATAGAAGCCTTAAGAGAGGGAAAGGGAACAGGTTTCATTGTCCACCAGTATAACTATTTCCCTGCGCCCAGGATCCAGTAAAGAACAGCAGCAACAACAATCAATCCATAAAAGCCTGACGTCGTTCCTGTTCTTTCTTTCTTTCGAAAAATATTTCACCCCGTTGCCTAGTGGATGCCCTCATTAATCCCAATCATAAGATTTTACGACAGGACTTGCATTACTGTTTTCTCCTAACAGAGTGGCAGACGAGCAGCAGATGCTGGCTGTAATATCACCTCTAATATGAGCTGTTTCTGTACTTCCTCACAGGTGTTTGTCTTCCACATGACTGACAGCTGAATTCTGTTCAAAAAGGGTGATTAAGGCTGAAATAGGTATGAAGCCAAGTTTCTTCTTGGATTCTCTTATTCTTCCTGCTGTGCCCCATGTGGCTGGCAGAGCTTTGCCATTGTGGAACAGAGGTTGCTGGAAGTGAATTCTTCTTAAGCAGACAAGCTTTTGATCAGTTTTGACTCAGGCTTCCAGCCCAAATCCTTAAGCGATCTGCACTGAGAAAGCTCTCTGTGTCTGCACTAAGGTTTGGGGGTGGTTTATATTTGTTTGGTTTGGTTTTTTTGTTTTTTTGTTTTTTTTTTCATTTGTTTGGTTTTTTGGGTTTGTTTTTGGTGGGCTTTTTTGTTGTTTGTTGGTGTGGGGTTTTTTGGGTTTTGTTGGTTGGTTGGTTGGTTGGTTGGTTGGTTGGTTGGTTTTTTTGGGGTTTTTTTTTGTTCTTTTCTAGAGGCTTCCAGTCAGAGTCAATCTGTGGTACAGAGAACCATTCTCTGAAAGACTGTCTTCTGGGCAGAAGATCTTCATTATCAGCCTTGTGCTAGCATATTCTTTGAGATTTACATGAAATTAGGCTTTAGATTTGGATGCAAATGAAATTATTCTTAGATTTCTATACCTCTGTTTCTTTAGGTGGGTCAATTGCAGTACAAATCAGCGTGGCATACTGCATTCTTTCACTTCTTGTCTTTTAAGTAGTTAATTAATGCATCTTTTTACCCTGTACAAAAAATGGTGTTTCCACATTAAATTTTTCTATCTGAAAAATGAACATACGATTCAACAGTTCATTTTCTGTCACAGTCATAATGTCATCCTGTGAAATCCAAGGTTGATCTGTGTTCTAAAATAGTCACCATGTTCCACATCTTTTTGTGGACATGCAAGAGGCCAAACAGTCATACGGGTTTTACTAATCCTTCTCCACTTCTCTTGTTATGACTTCCAGAATTAAGTATCTGTAATGTCTTCACACAAGTCTACAAACTGAGACACTCTTTAGAAATATAATTTTTTGGGTGCACTCATATCAGTAAAATGTTCACAGAGCATTTTGTGTAACAATTGAAAGAGTATCCCTCTTTCATTTTATTAGTGACAATGGTAGATAACCACTCCTGTCTTTTAGAAGTTACCATCTCTCACCCAAGGTCGAAGCATTTCTAGCTAGCCTTTACCTGACAGCTATTTTTGCTGAATGCTTTGGTCAATCATATAAAAAACTGTATGTGCATTTTGCTGCAATAAACACTTTACAGATCCTTCACTTGCTACTTTTCCAGCTAAAAAGAGAGGAGTGAGGACTATAAAGGGTTCCCATGTTTCTTCATCTAACTGTAAGTCCCAAAACGCACATTCACCTCTCTCTATCCTGTTCTGCACAAGGTAACTTTACAACAGCTACAAGCTCCTGGGTAACAGCTTTGTTGTTATTATTTTCAATCCCACCTAAGATGCTTGCTTTTCCCCCTTAATCCTGTTTTCCCCATCCTCATTTCACCTCAAGAAATTCCTCTGCCTCTGACTCTTCCTCTCCCTCTCCACACAGCTACATGGGGTTTTCACCCTGAAATCATTTAATGGATGTTCTTTGCCTAGACTTAATCTGTTACAAATTGTCACATCCAGGCTTGAACTCCTACTCTTTAAACACTTTGACATCATATTGCTTCTCCAAATGCTTCTATTTCCTGTAAGAATACGTGAATGTACCAAAATCTCAAATAAAAGCAGCAAAGCATACAGAACAAGTGAGAAAAGCCACAGAACAAAACTCCAGCTGATTCCCAGTGGACCTGATTATTTTGCTGGAATCACTACGAATGGGGAAGAACCATTCAGCTATATTGTAGAAAAGAAAAACTGAATTATAGAAGGGTTTCAGCTGGAAGGGATATTAAAGATCATCTAGTTCTAGCGTCCCTGCCATGGGCAGGAAATCCTTCCACTAAGCACCTTCAAAACCTTCCTTGAAGCCCAATCCAACCTGGCCTGAAAGACTTCCGGGGCTGGGGAATCCACAGCTTCTCTGGGAAATCTGTTTCAGTGTCTCACCACCCTCACAGTAAAGAATTTCTTCCCAACATCCAATCTAAACACATCCCTTTTGGTTTAAAGGCATTCCTTCTTGTCCCATCACTACACATCCTCTTTAAAATTTCCTCTCCAGCTCTCTTGCAGGCCTCCTTAAAAACTGGAAGGCCATTAGGAAATCATCTTGGAGCCTTCTCTTCTCCAGGCTGAACAACCCTAATGTTCTCAGCCTGTCATCACAGGAGAGGGCTCCATTCCTCTGATCATCTTCATGGCCCCAGTCTGGACTTGCTCCAACAGGTCCATGTATTTCCTGTGCTGAGGACCCCAGAACCGTACACAGTACTCCAGCTGGGGTCTCACCAGAGCAGAGGGGCAGAATCACCTCCCTCTCCCTGCTGGAAATGCTGCTTTTGGTGCATCCCAGGATATGGCTGGTTTTCTGGGCTGCAAGCGCACATTGCTGGGTCATGTCCAGCTTCTTGCCCACCAACAACTCCCCAAGACCTTCACCCAAGGGCTGCTCTCAATTCATTCCCTACTCAGCCAGTACATGTGCTTGGGATTGCCCTGACAGGTACAGGATATTGCACTTGGCCTTGTTGAACTTCATGATGTTCACATGGTCCAACCTCTCAAGCCTATCAAGGCTCCCCTGGATGGCATCCCTTCCCTCCACCGTGTCAGCTGTCCCACCCAGCCTGGTGCTGTCAGCAAGCCTGCTGAGGGTGCATTCCATCCCACTGTCCCTTGTCACCAACAAAGATGTTAAACAATGCTGGTCCCAAGGTTCCCTGATGAACATTGCTCATCAACAGTCTCCACTTGGACACTGAGCTGTTGACTGGAACTCTCTGAGTGCAACCATCCAGTCATCTCCTCATCCTTCAGGTGGTCCAGATGAGAAATCTGTGTCTCTCCACTTTACAGACAAAGATGTTGCGTGTTAGAGTGTCAAATGCTTTGCACAAGTCCAGGTAGATGAGGCCAGTCACTCCTTCCTCATCCACCACCTCTGTAATCCTGAGATAGAAGGCCACCAAATTTGTCAGGCATGATTTGCCTTTAGTGAAGTTTGTCACCAATCACCTCTGTATTTTCCATGTACCTTAGTTAGTTCCCAGAAGGTTTGGCTCCATGGTTTTGCCAGGTACTATGGTGACTGACCATCCAGTAGTTTCCTGGACATTCCTTCCTTTTTAAAAATATGGATTATGTTTTCCCTTTTTCACTGGACTGCCATGACTTCTCAAGTATGATGGGTAGTGACTTAGCTACTTCCTTCACCAGTTCACTCAGGACCCACACAAGCATCTTGCTGGGTCCTTCAGGTTTCTTAGATATTTTTGAACTCGACCTGCAGTGGGTGGTTCAGGGTTCTCAATCCCTGCCTTCACCTTCGGCAACTTGGGTGGTGTGACTGGGGAACTTACTGGCGAAGAAAGGCAAAAAAGTCATTGAGTACCTCAGCCTTTTCCATACCCTGAGTAGCTAAGTCTCCTATATCCATCCTGAGAGAGGTCACATTTTTCCCAGTCTTCCTTTATCACCAGTGTACCTATAGAAGCTTTTCTTATTGCCCTTGATGTCCCCAGTCAGATTTAATGCTCTGTATTAGCTTTTCCAATCTAACCCCTGGGTATTCAGACAATCTCTCTATATTCCTCCCAGGCTGCTTGTCCTTGCTCTAAGTCTCTGTAGGTTTCCTTTAAGTGTTTGAATCTGTCCAGCAGCTCCATGTTCATCTGTGCACACCTCCTGATGTTTTCACCTGGCTTCCTCTTCATTGGGATGCTCCAGAGCCTGAAAGAGGTGATCCTTGGACATTAACCAGCTTTCCTGGGGTCTTCTTCCCTCCAGGGCTTCATCCCCTGGTAGTCTACCAAGAAGATTCCTCTAGGCCAAGACAGCTCCCCCACAGTCCAGGGCTTGCTTTGCCCCCTCCTCTCTGCCCTAAGGATCTCAAACACCACCATTCCACAGTCACTGCAGCCCAGGCTGTCCTTGAGCTTCACATCCCGCACTAGCCCCTCCTTCTTGGCGAGAACAAGGTCCAGCACAGCACCTCTCCTTGTTGGCTTCTCTATCACTTGGAGAAGGAAGTTACCACTGAGGCATTCCAGGAAAATCCTGGGTTGCTTAATGCTCTGCTGTGTTGTCCTTCCAACAGATGATAGGATGGTTGAAGTCCCCCACGAGGACCAGGGCTTGTGAACATGAGGTAGCTCCTATATGCCTAGACATGACTCATGACCCCTGTCCCTGCCATTTAATCCTGGCCCATCATCCACGCCCAGGCAGAACTCCATGCACTCCGAGCTTGTCATTGACATAGAAGGCAACACGTCCTCCTCATTTCCCCTCCCTCTCCCTTTTTAAGGTCAATATATAAAATGTAGACAATTATTATTGGCTTTGGTCTTTTAAAATGTGTCCACTATTACGAAGCCACAATATTGCTTCAAGTACTTCCAAACAGTTTCTGTAGGGAGAACAATGTATTGTATTAGACCAATTATGCATAGTTGTAAAGACAGTAAGTTATTATCATGGTTTAACCCCAGCTGGCAGCTCAGCCCCATGCAGCTGCTCACTCATTTACCCCTAGTGGGATAAGGGACAGAATCAGAAGGGTAAAAGTGAGAAAACTTATGGCTTGAGATAAAGACAGTTTCATAGGCAAAGCAAAAGCCACGCATGCACGCAAAGTGAAACAAGGAAATAATTCACTCCTTCCCATGGACAGGCAGGTGTTCAGCCATCTCCAGGAAAGCCAGGCTTCATCACGCATACGAGTGACATAAGAATACAAATGCCATCTCTCTGAGCCTCCCTCGTTTCCTTCTTCTTCATCTTCCCTCAACCTTATATGCTGAGCATGATGTCACAAGGTATAGAATATCCCTTTGGTCAGCTGGCGTCAGCTGTTGCAGCTTAGCATACCCTTCTTAGCTCCTTGTGCATCCCAGCCCACTTGCTGCCGGGTTGGTGTGAGAAGCAGAAAAGGCCTTGGCTCTGCATAAACATTGCTCAGCAAGGAAAACACCCTGAGTTATCAACACAATTTTCAGGACAAGTCCAAAACCCTGCACCATACTAGCTACTGTGAAGAAAATTAACTCCATCCCAGACAAAATCAGCACAGATGTTTTATAACATAAGTGCCCTAAATCTGAGTGAGTAAAAGTGCACATATGAACAAACAAGTCTTTCTTTCATTAGGTAAAGTGCAACAGGATTATCAAAATTCAGCCATGACTGGGAGAAAAAAAACAAAACAAAAGGTGAGCCACTGGGAGGAGTGCTTTGGAATCTTAAAATGCTTCATTTAAAATTTGGTCAGGGCATCCTTTGGGCTTCCTATCTAATTCAGTGCAGCCAGCCTTTCATTGTCTCCCTCTTTCTGGGTTTTTCAGCCCTTCCCCAGACCCCTCCCCTTCACACCGTCCACTGAATTCCAGGTTTGGACTAACAGGAATTGATCTTTCATACATCCTGAGCACTCCAAGTCCTAATGAAACTAAAATAATTGAGGATGGTCCTACTGTCACACCCCAGCACTATATGCTGTGCAACAGGGCTGGAGAAGGCACCTGTCTCTGGAGAGGACTGGGAACTGTTAATGTCAGCCAGAGATTGCTGAGAGCAGGTCACATCTACCATGGACGCCAGAACAGAGAAATATCAGACATTTCCCACGGGGCAACATTTCTTCATTTCCCATGAAGCAGCTTTTGCAGCTCCCTCCCTGCTCAGAAGATGGGTGCTTGTAAGCCTTACTGATGGAGATCTCTGTAGGTTATATGCAGGCTATATATGAGTCCTGGTACCTAAAGCAATGTGTGGCTTTCACTGCTGCACTGTGAGACTGACCACGGTGTAAGCCTGCAGTGTTGCATTCTGTTGAGCTATGCCTACTTTATGTATGGCCAATACTGCCACTACTTTAATTTTTTAAACTTTTTGATATCCTTTTATCACTGAATTAAAAAGAAAAGGAAAAGAGTTAATTTGAAGGGAAGAAAACCTTAGGTACGGGAAGTACTTTGAACAAAAACTGAGAAGAGGGAACTAGAAGAGTAATGATTTTAAGCCGGAAGAGGGTAGGTTTAGACTGTATTTAAGAAAAGATTTTTACAGTGAGGGTGGTCGAACACTGGTACAGCTCGCCCAGCAAAGTGGGAAGTGCCCCACTCCGGGAAAAACTCAAGGTCAGGCTGGATGGGGCTCTGAGCAACTGATTTAATTGAGGATGTCCCTGCTCATTGCAGGGGCATGGACCAGATGACCTTCAAACGTGCTTTCCAACTAAACCATTCCATGATTCTATGGTTGGTTCTATGAAGGTCGTAGTGACCAAGAGCTCCCTCTTGTGTGCTGCAGAAAGAGCAGCAGTCCGTGTCTCTGCAGGTCTTGCCTCGGGCCCGTAAGCAAAAACTTTTTCCAGCGTTTGCAACCATGTTGAGTTCCCTACCTTGTGTGAAAAGAAAGCAAGCAAGAAACAGATAAACAAACAAACAAACAAAAACTCACCATGGAACCGACATTTTGAAACAAATTCTAACCCATTCGACCTTCTTACGTACAAATATATTTTTGAAAATCCAAGGACTGTGTTTATATGAATACAGGTTCACAAACTGTTCTTGTCAGTAAGACTCAGGACTCTGCAAGAGTGCATGTGGGGTACTTCAGATGGTAACAGGGGTCACAACTTTCCCAACAATCTCCCTTCTTCCAACTCCTTGCACTGAGCAGCCTGCTCCTCTGTGAAGCTGTACCTGTGAAAATACAGTAAATGCTTAATTTTGGGTGCACCTAAATTTGGTTTTCATCTAAAACATTTACTTGAATGTGTTATTTTCTTGGTGTATTCTGTTTGAAGGTGTTTGGGCTTTTGTGTAATCAACTAACATGAACATAGACAGTAGTGCACTGACTTTTTAGACTCAAACAAGCTCATTTCTTGTTCACTGCAGTTTTGAAAACATGAGAACAGAGGTTAGAAAATGCACTGAACCTTGAAAAAAAGGATAAATTCAAGCAGCTTTAAGGTTTGGTGATTTTTTCCTCCACAGCATGACTTTGCACAAATCACACTGAAAGCAGTGTGATGAAAATGTGTTAGTATACTTGACTGCCCTTCAAGTGTCTTTTGCAGGTGCCAACATTATTCAAGACTGCTTTTTAAAGTATGACGCACAGTGAAAAGAAAGACTAATTTGTATTTTAGCCTGTCTGGTTTATTTTAGTAATTTTAGCCCATCCAAAATTAAGCACTATACTGGGAAGAGGAATTAATATCTTGATATCAAAGTCTATTATTTATATAAAATCTGCCAAAGCAAGACCACAGCAAAGGCTTTAAAAGCTGAGGTACTTAAAACGGGGAAACTTTATCATTTTATGTAGTCTGAGTAGCAAGATAAAGTGTACTGTGGAATGTGCTTTAAATGAGAACTAAATTAAAATGATAAAGTGGATTTTTTTTAACTGTTACACACAATTAGATTCCTGGAAAGATATTAAAGGACTGTAAAGGTCAAAAACAGGTTTTCTTCTGTTTTACTATTTAAAAAACAGGAAATATTATTTCAGTCGTAAGACCTTATTTTATAAGTCTCCTATTGCATCCATATCTGCAACCTCTAATATTGGTAAAAAGTCTCTAACTACGTCAGGAGAAAAGATCAGAAACTTGATTCAGCTACGAAGCCGAGAAGAAACACAAATACCTGAATATCCTGTATTTTGCAGATTTCTTTGGTCTTTCTGTAGTGGCTTCCACGTGTTTTTGAGGGAATGAGAACTGCTTGTACAACTACGGTTCACTAGCAGTCTTTAGGAGAGCATGTTTTAACTGTCTGCACAAGAAACGTGTCATTTGACAATTTTAATTTTCCACACACAGAAAGTGGCAACATACACTTACAAATCAAACCAATGTAAAAATAAAATGAATCCTTGTTTTTTTTCTAGTCTTTGACTTTGCGCATAAGGTAAAAAGGATCATTAATAAAGTCATGTATCTATGCATACATGTATGGGGAAAGTTGTAATACTGACTTCTGCTTGCAAATATTCTGTCATAATAGAGAAAAAAAATCATAAAGATTTATCACAGTCAAGAACTATGCTGAGAGCACCTGAACCAAGTCTCCCCCTGCTTACACACATTGTCTAGTAGGAAAGGAAAACTGACTTCCTCTAAAATATATTTCTTGAACTTATTATATTTATTGAACTTATTTCAGTTTCAAGCTGCAAAATAATTACTGACATTCAAAAGCAGTTCCTATTGCTAGTAGCTAGTTCTCAATTACTATCATGATTGCTACAAATATAAAACAATTAATCCTTAACAAATCTACACCAGATGAGCTGCAAGCACACAACAGAGTGGAGTTGATGCTATGCAGTTAGTGCTGACATCTCTGCTTGTTAGTGGTCCGTAGTCACTAGGGTTAAGGGGACCAGGCTTGAGAGCTTCTTGCAAGCAGTTTGCCTTCTTCACTCAGTTGATGTTTTATACTCTCTGACCCCAGTCCAAAAAGAAAAGGATGTAATCGCATCTGTTCTTGCTGATTTATTTTGGGGACTGGGATATCTTCTGGGTTTTTGCTTATTCTGCAGGTGTCACCAGACTTCTTTCTTGCCTGCTCTATATCTTTAGCCTGCTGTTTTCTTGTTTCTTTGGTGATAAGTTTCCAATTGTCATTTCTTAGGTAAGCCTCATTTTGCCCATTTAGTGAAACTTTAAGAAAACAGCCGGAAAGAATGAACTAGGAAACTGTAAGCTGTACATGATCACTACAATTGCTGTGAAAAATCACAGAGCAAGTCCTCCTGAAATGTATTTCTTGACATGTGAAGGAGAAGGTGATTAGGTGATACAGTTCTTACAAGGCTGTAGTCACTGATTCAAGTAAAATGACTGGGGCTGCATCGTATGGCCCAGACACATAACCTGCTTTTGAGCTGTCTCAGCTATCAGCCAACACTGAAATGCCATCTAAAATAAAACAGTGTGTTTAAATGAAAACAGCAAATATCTGAGGATGAATTGTAGATGGATAATGTCTGCCTCAGCTGTAGGGTGGGTACTTGGTAAAGCATCTGTCATCTCACATTAATCCACACCAGCAGATCTGTCAGAGCCTTCCACATAGGAATTTTGGGTACCTCTGTCCTGTGAAATGCACAGTCCTCAAACTGATGCCCAGGTTTCTTACACAGTGCTGAGGATGAAAATCACACGTTTCACAAGCTAGCACACGACTTCTCTCATCAAGGCTAGAGTATTATGCAGCAGCACCCCAGTGTGGTGCCTCTTTTGGCAACAGGTACTTCATGCAGGTTCAGCCCTTCTTCCGGAGGAGCAAAATGGGTGACCAGACCCACTGCATTACAAGCTCATGCTCCTGCCTGGGAGGTTCGAGCCGAGTTTTCTTTTTTCTACTCTGCCTGATTTGCCATAGAACTTAATATAATAAGAATGGAGCACACCTTTGATTTTTTTTGAATTTGTAAAAATAACTGAGAAAGGCTGAGAGAGTTGGGGCCGTTCAGCCTGGAGAAGGGAAGGTTGCATGAAGACCTCATGGCAGCCTTGCAGTATCTGCAGGGGCCTGCAGGGAAGCTGGAGAGGGGCTCTTGATCGGGAACTGTAGTGGCAGGACAAGGAGTAATGGGTACAAACTGAAAGAGCAGAAATTTAGGTTAGATATTAGCAAGAAATTCTTTACAGTGAGGGTGGTGAGACACTGGAACAGGTTGCCCAGCGAGGCTGGGTACCCCAGAATTGGTACCCCAATTCTGGCAGTGTTCAAGACCAGGTTGGATGGGGCCCTGAGCAACCTGGTCTAATGAGAGGAGTCCCAGCCCACGGCAGGTGGGTTGGGACTCGATGATCTTCAAGGTCCCTTAACCCTCTATGACTCCATGACTGCATTTACTGGAACAGAACTTGAAGGCCGACACTTCTGCAGTCAGCGTGAGCACTTTGATCGATGTTTTATGTATCTGTTTACTCATTCATCTCTTATCCATTCTCTGCAATGAACATTTAAGGACCTTCGAAGCAGAACTCTCCAGATTCCTGTGTGTCCTGCTTCTCGGAGGTCGCTTTTTGCGTGCGCTCGGCACAGCAGCCCGCCATTTCCAGCTTTAGGGCCTAGCGCCTACACGGACCTTCCCGACACGTAACTGCTGGCAATGGCGCCGAGCGAACACCCAGCCTGCAGCCGCGGCACGGCGGGGAGAAAGGCAGAGCCGTGCCCGCCGGAGCCCGCCCCTCCCCGCCCTTCCCCGCCGGACACACGTCCCGGAAGCGCTTCAGGAAGGCGCTGCAGCCGCGCGGGCGCTTCCGGGTGCCGCTGCTCGTCCCCTCGGCGACGCCGCGTCCCGCCCGCAGCGCCCTCAGCCCCGCAGCCCCGGCCGCCCGGAGCCCCTCCGCGCCCTCCTCGCCTCTCTCCGCTCCGGGTGATGCCGCCGCGGAGCTCCCGGGGGCCGCTGCCGCCCTTGCTGCTGGTGTGGGCGCTGGCGGCCTGCGCGGCGCGGGCCTCCGAGATCACGTTCGAGCTGCCCGACAACGCCAAGCAGTGCTTCTACGAGGAGATCGCCCAGGGCACCAAGTGCACCCTCGAGTTCCAGGTACCCGGGCGGGGGTATCCGCCCCGGGCGTGGCGCCGCGCTGGCCGGGCTGGGCCGCAGCACCGAGCCCCGAGCCCAGGCCGCTGCCGGGGAGCTCTCACTCACCTGCCTTTCTGTAGGGAGTATTTGGGAGCAGCGCCCGGCACCGGAGCAGCGGCTGGATCCAATGAGGGGTTTCCAGCTCGACTAAGGAAAACTTTGCGGGAGCGGCTGGGAGGCCGTGTAGTGCAGGGCTGAGTGGGACACAGAGCTGGCCCTGCAGACTGGCAGTGTCTGTGCCCTGGTCGCTGCCATGTCGTGCCCCACCTGAACAGCGCAGAGAATACCTAAAGCACACTTGACCAACAAGGTGCCGCAGACGTAATTTCCTTGTGGTTTGTGAAGCATCGCCAGGATAAGCATAGTACATCTTAAGAGCTAATGCTTCATATTCCAGAGTACATTTCAGATTTGGGTTATATACTAAACAGTGAAAGGGTGATAGGACAAGGATGCGGTACAGCATCAGTGTTTTGGTGTCTCTGAATGTATCAGCAGGGTTGGAACCTTTCAGTCTGTCACTTCAGTAGATGAAGTCACTGGCAGTACAGCAGCAGCATGAGACAAAAGTCATCCCCGATGACAGAAATCACAGATACCTTTGGGGGGCTTTTGAAAGGACTGTGTGATTTTTATGGCCTGACTTTTCTTGCTGAAGTCCTGTGCTTTCTAGTTTCCCGGCTGCTGTCCCATCAAAGTATATTTGGGGAATGTTTCTGCCAAATATTACTATGTCCTGTGTGTTCTAGGTCCTGGATGTCTTTTTCCCTACCAAATATTTCTTGTCCTTGGCTGTTTCTTCCAGAAAGTCTTCTCTGTATAGTACTTTCCTCTGCAGTTTTGAAGTGGGTATCACTGGACAGATAAGCCTGCTGGTGCCACTTTTATTGGTGACCAGAACAGGGTTAGCACCGCTAAAAGAAAAGTCTGGATTTGACCAGCCACTGGCAGGCTGAAGTGCTGTGTGAATGTCCTTTGGCAGTATGTCTCAAGGGCTGACAGGAGGCACAAGCAAGTTCCGTGGAAGGAATGCTAGGGGAACTTTAAAGCCCTGGCCAACCTCCACTACTTCTATGTAAACCAACATTTTCAGGGTACCTGTACAACTGAATGCAAGTGACTTCCATGTAATTGGTAAAAAGCACACCCTTATCAAATTGTAGATTGTATTTCAAAAATGAAGAGCTGTGTTATTGCTTGCCAGTTGGATACTTGTAAAACTTTGCCTTTGTGGAAGAGCTGCTGTTCCAATCTGCTGTTATTTCAGTTGTAGCACTAACATCATCATTTTAATAATCTGGTACTTCAGTAAACTGATGAGCATTTAAACAATGCCATTTGGACTGAAGTGCAGATACACATACTAAAATATTTCAGTGATTTCTGCACGTGTATGAAATAAGTCGCTTCCTCCTTCAGCATGCTTTATCTAAACAGTAAAAAGTTTGTAGCAAGGATGAAGTGTGAGACTGCTAGGTAAGAGTCATCAGAATACCACCTTGTGAACACCTAAACTTCCGATCAGTCTTTCTGTAGAGTCCAGGTTGTAGTACACTGCAGAGCAACAGTAATCAAAGCCTCAAAAACCCCCTTGGGACAGTCGTGAAGTTTTGAGTCAGTTGCAGGCATTATCCAGATGTGCTGATTTTTGGAAGAACTCCTGTGTCTAACTGTGCTGTGCAGGAGGGAGGCGACAGGTCCCCCTTCAGCGTTGCTCTGTTGTCAGAAGCAGACAGGAAAACTGGACAGATTGAAATTCCTGTTCTACTGGTCAAACACCATTCCTGCAGCCTAACCCAGCTGATACAGTAGAGCAGTTACACTTTTCTGGCTGCACAGGAAGGAAGTGTCTTGCTGCATGTTCGCAGTCTCAGCTGGATGAATCAATTCCACGAAGGACTTGTGTATACAGCAAATGTCAGAGTCACTACAGTCATGTCTTTGCTGTCCCATTAAATTTCATCTACTGTAGCCTTTGCTGTTGTACAGTTATTAGTACCAAAGTAACTGAAATTGCTCTCCTAAAGGGTTTGAAAATACAATTGACATTGCATATGCTGAACCTAAAGCATTTTAAATTATCTTCTGTGTGTTGTCCATGGGGAAGTAATATTGCAGACTTGCTTTGAAAGATTCTCATTCAGATGAATGCATTACATTTTAAAACACTTGTCAAAGCAAAAGCTTTGCAGTTCCACCTAAAAGTTTATACTTCTTAGAAGAAATATATAAATGTCCATTTTTTTAAAGAGACAATTTCTTGGTTTTTGTTTCCAGGTGATCACTGGAGGTCATTATGATGTTGACTGTCGGTTGGAAGATCCTGATGGCATTGTACTGTACAAAGAGATGAAGAAACAATATGATAGTTTCACATTTACTGCATCCAGAAATGGAACATACAAGTTCTGCTTCAGCAATGAGTTCTCTACTTTCACACACAAAACTGTGTACTTTGATTTCCAAGTTGGAGAAGATCCACCACTGTTTCCTAGTGAGAACAGAGTAACTGCACTTACCCAGGTAAAACGCTGTTCTGTTTGACAAAAGTTGTTAGGTGAAGGCAATTTTTTCTTCCAGTTCAGCTGCATTAGTTATCTATGTCACTTTTGAAAATAAATGAATTGAAGCTTTTGAAGTACTCTAAATTACTACAAATAGGCTTTCTTTGTAACCATAAGATTTGTAGAGCACAAAACAGAGCTGAGAAGCAATCATCAAATGTTTAAGAGGAAATTAGGATGGAAACATAAGGCCACTATTGTTTGGGGTTTTGTTGTTTGGGTGGTTTCTGGTTTGGTGTTTTTTGTGGGTTTTTTTGATTGTTTTCTGTTTGTTTGGTGGGGTTTTTCTGAAGCTTCTAAGGAAACTTCCTTCTAATTCCACAGCAGTGTGCCTCTTGATGTGTGGAATTCGTAAACTAAATATTGGTGGAATAGGGTTTAAAAAAACTTCCAGGCTCTGGAGAAACTCTGGGGATTGTTTCTATATTTAAAACAGGAGAGTCTTTTTTTAGGAAGAGGACTCATTTAACTACTATTTTTAAAATGGAGAAGGAAATTCTAGCAAAATAAATGAATAATGTCAGCTGTATTCATCTGGCTTCTAGATATGTGATCTTTATAAGTCTACAAAGTGTCAGAGCATCACTGTTACTATATTTTCAGGAGTTTACAGTTTTGTGCCACCTCTACACAATCTAAATACATGAAAACTTCCTTTGGAACATTTAATGAATTCCTGCACTGCTTTATTTTGTGTTCAGATTCTTGATACTGTATCTCTTAATTTCTTTTCTTTGCTTCTTTGGTAAGGAGGTTCTTTTTGCAGTTCTGGTCAGGTCATGATCAAATTTGGGCAGCCTTTCATGGGAATAGTTAAAGGCAAATTCCTAAAACCAGAGTGACCTTGTGTTTAAATCCATTGTGCAGATCAGGTTGTTTCTACAATTTACCAGTAGCAAAACTTAGTTTGGGAAAACTTTCTGAATTTTGTTGAGAAGGTTATCTTTGACTCGTTCAGACATGTCTTGAAAGTCATCAACTTGAAAATATGGTTAGACACAAATATAAGTAACTGAGAGCAGCCCTATAAGTGTGTTAGACATTTCCTTTTATGATAATTTGTGCTGTTCGATCTTCAGGAAATACTCAAATTAAGCCATTAAAGAGAAACCTAAAATTGTGAGTAGAAAATAAGTCTATTGAAGATACATTGACTAATCTCTTGATGATCAAAACACAGTGAGGAGTACCTCTACTTACAGAAGATAAACTGGAAGTGCAAGAAGTTTATATAAAAAATTATCTAGGGCTTGGAAAACCAATAATGCTTTTTAAAAACGAAAAATTACAATGAAATTGGGCAAGTTTCTAAGTATTTTTATATGAGTACAGTATTGAGTGTTCAGGAGCACAGAAGGATAACAATTGTCCCTTCTCTAACCACTTTTTGTATACATGACTAAGAGAATGGTCTCTTGACAGCAGAACAGACATTGTACAACTTGAGTGAGAATGAAGCAATGAAGAATGTCGTATTTGTGAAACAGAAGCATTTAATATATGCTGTGTGCATCTTAGTATTATAAGTAACTGCTTGTTTTCCTGTGGAATTAACAACTGGAGGATCACTGACATTTCAAAAATGTTTCTAATGTTCATTTTGAATCCAAGTATGAATTTAGAATTTTTTCATTAATTCTCAGAGCTCATTACTTTTTATTAGATCTGTGGTTTTGTCTGCTTCTGTATTTAACAGCAGCACATTTTCGTGTGTAAAGTTTGATCGATATAAATTAAATTTTACTGTATTTACACTATTTCAGTCTGACATTTGTCTGACTTAATTCTTAGCTTGCAAAGTTACATGTCTCCTCATTTTAAATACCAAAGCACAAAACCACTAGAAGGGTTCTTAATTCCATGTTGTGTATTTGTTTCTGCAGATGGAGTCTGCGTGTGTTTCAATTCATGAAGCTTTGAAGTCTGTCATCGATTATCAGACTCACTTTCGCTTGAGGGAAGCGCAGGGCCGCAGCAGAGCAGAGGATTTAAACACAAGGGTGGCCTACTGGTCAATAGGGGAAGCAATCATTCTTCTTGTTGTTAGTATCGGGCAGGTGTTTCTCCTTAAAAGCTTCTTCTCAGATAAAAGAACCACGACAACACGCGTTGGATCATAACCAGTGGCGGTAATGCTTCAGGTGTGTTCCTCACTAAGATTAGCGGTTCTCCAACTAACTGTAGGTACAGAGGTCTGAATATATGCAACATTCAAATGTGTATAGTCCTCATCTCTTAAGAAAAAAAACAGCCCCAAAACGTTATGAAAGGGACACATCATTTGAAATATTTTTAAGGATCCTTTGGAACGTAAGTGTTTCAATTCCTATATTAAAATATCTGTCAGTGTCTAGTCTCTCTTTATTTCTACTGATACTAATCAATCCAAGTATGATTTTTACCAGTACGATTAGTCATTTGCAGTATAACACTTTACAATAGCCCAACAGTTCAGTGTCTGATATGCGAGATGATATATATGGAAATTTGATTTTCATTTTCAGGCTGAATATCTTGGATTATAAAAACAAAAATGTGATTAACTGTAGTGCACTGATTTGATTTTGCTGTTTTAAACAAATGCAATCATACCCCTTGCTTATTTGTAAAATTGTTGAAAGCTTGGCACTACATTGAGGTTCACTTTCTTCATCAGCCTGAAAAGCCTTCATCTTCAGAATTTGCTGATGTCTTGGTTTGAAAGACAG
>VZRS01014594.1:0-45262 GCA_013398055.1 Ifrita kowaldi | reverse complement strand
ATATATATATTTATATTTACTTTCAAATATTTGGGAACGGTATAGAAGGAAAATGTAGAAAATGGCAGGGAACACATATCTGGGGAAAGACAGACTGCAATGGGGATTATTTTAGGGAAAATCTTATACTAGAAAGCCTTTATTTCAGTTGATGCATACACTGTGAATGATATAGTCAGTAATATTGAGGAAAATTACTTTGGCAACAGTAGCCCTCATGCCTTTCAAACATGAACGGTTTTGAATAAGCCTACATCTGCTGCAATTAAAAAGAAAAAAGTGGGGTTAGCTGACAGGGATGGAAGAGAGTTAGTATTTGGAATGAGCAAAGAGAAATGTTTTTTTTCTTTTCTTTCATCCAGACACTCTCAGTGTTTACCTACCATAAATGGTATTTCTTATTTCAGGAGATGATGTTGTCACCACTATTTCAGGATAATTTACCAAATGTTCATACTAAAAAAGTTAAAAAGTCATGGAAATTTATTTTTTAAAATATTTAAAAGCCACTACTACAATGTATGAAAAATAACATCTCTTCACTCAAGAGGACTTCAGGTGCCGAGGACTGAGCTGCGAATGTGAGTAATAAGGGATGATTTCGACATACATGTTGTAATCCTGCTTTGGTTCCATAGTCCCCATAAGTATTTCATGGGGTTTGGTTTTTCATACGGACACAGTTTTTGTTGAGATGCCACTACCCTTTTGGAAGTTGATATTTAAGGATCGTGTTCTCCAAGTTCAAAAATGGTTCATCACATCAAGTAGGAAACTAAGCCAAGGTGGCAGGAGGCCTGCATGGATGAGCAAGGAGCTCTTGATTGAACTTGGACATAAAATATTGTACAATAGGTGGAAGCACCAACAGGTGGCCCAGGAGGAGTATAGAGCTGCTGTCACATGTTGTAGACATGAGGATGGGAAAGTCAAGGTCAACCTGAAAGGAGCATGGGATGCAAACGGAAAGAAGAATGTTGTTCACAAGTACATAAACAGCAAAAGGAAGACTAGGGAAAACATGGGTCTGCTGCTGAATGGGGCAGGGGAGCTGGTGATAAAGAATACAAGATACGCCAGGGTATTAATCTTCTCTGGCTCAGTCTTTATCAGTAAGAAAAGCCTTCAGGAATCCTAGGCGCCTCAGACCACAGGCAAAGTCTGAAGACTTATCCTTCACAAAAGAAGACTAAGGTTGGAGAGAGCTTAAAAAACACTGGACATTCATAAGTCCATGGGGCCTGATGGGATGCACACATGGGTGCTGAGGGAGTTGTCTGATTTCAGTGCAAGGCCATTCTTGATAATCTTTAAATAATCACGGTGACTGGTGTTGAGGAATGTATTCAGTGCAGGTAGCTCGGGGTGCAGCTGCAGTGGGAGCTGCAGGTTGAGCTCTGGGTGGGAGTCCAAGGCAAGAGGGCAGGAACAGCAAACAGAGACTGGACACTGAGGCACTGCTGGAGTACATGAATCCCAGACTTTCCTACTGTTAGACTATAAGGATATAAAAGCTCAGGGTTTCCTCTGTTTGGGGTGCCTCCTCAAAGGGCAGCTCGAGCTGTTATTTTGTTATTGCATCAATTTAATTGTTTTAAGAAGTGCAGTATCAGAGGCCCTGCCATGCGAATCATAGAGTCGAGCCAGTAAGGAAACCTGACCTGACTGTGTGAGTGTGGGGTGCGTGGCTGCAAAAGGGCTCCAGTGCTAGCTTAGGTGGTGCAAGTGTGGAATTGGCTCCTGGATGGTCAAACAGGGAAGTTTCTCTGAAACTGGTATTAATGATCAAGGACTGGAATAAAGGAAATGTCACACTCAGCTTGAAAAATATTCAATTTTAGCCACATTCAATAATATTAACTGTCAGCATCACTTATACCAATCAAACAAAATTTTAGATCTTAAATCATTAATAAAGGAAGCTCCAGTTTATTTATTCTCACATGATAACAAAAAACTGATAAAAGAGATATTGAATTAAGGCAGGAATACATTTTTCTCCATAAAATAAATAGGAGTTCAGCTTTTCATTTCAACACCAGCCATATGTGTATAGTGATAGTGAATAATGTCAAACACTGCCAGAATCTTCATGGAACATACAAAGGTGCTGCTTCAAAATAGACTGGCAGCTTTTCTGGGAATTTTATTTCTTGCCTTTTTAAAATTAAAGTGTTAATCTGCGTGGGGGTTGTTGCAATTTTTTGTTTGTTTGTTTAATTTATATGGATAATTGCTTTAGCAGCAGTAGCTCTAATTGCAGCAATTAGCAAGGTCAATTTTTTCCTCTTTAAAAAAAATTCCAACTGAGAATATAGAAAGACATTATAAAAGAATTTAAATTAAAGGTACTGAAGACTTCCTATCATAGAATATTTCATTTATATTCTCACTGAATGAAGAGAGAGCAGGATAACTAATTTTTGAGCTTAGAATGCAATTTTGAGGAAAAAAAAACCCCCATAACCACATGAAGGAACCATATGGACCACAAAGTACTCTTTCTAGCCTTGGAGATCATTTGTCCTCCACCAGAACAAAAACTTGGTTTCCCGTTTCATATTTGCCTTTATCCTGATGTGCTGCTTAGCCAGAGGCAGGTGAGTGACAACAAAAGCTTAAAGTTCAGGCAATTAAATGACCTCCTAACATCTGTGCTGCATTTTCATGTGCCTTTCTCATCTTGTGCCCTTACTCTGTATTGGTAAAGTAACTGGGCAAAGAAATAGGAAGTGAAAGTAATTTACATTTCCAAAGAGTGTCCTGAAATTTTTCAAGGACTATATTACCTGCCCAGGTTCTCCCAGTTCTGCAAGCTACACTACACCATCAACAGCTTCATCTGAGGAGGAGGCAGGTAATGACAGAGTAGGTCTGTAGCCCCTTCTCCTGACCCGTCCTCCAGCTCCATAAAGCAAGCACTAGTAGCGACCTGTAAGGCCAACCTGGATGGTGATACTCCACCTCCTCTGCCTCAGTGAAACNCTGGACATTCATAAGTCCATGGGGCCTGATGGGATGCACACATGGGTGCTGAGGGAGTTGTCTGATTTCAGTGCAAGGCCATTCTTGATAATCTTTAAATAATCACGGTGACTG
This sequence comes from Ifrita kowaldi, assembly GCA_013398055.1. Classification (NCBI taxonomy): domain Eukaryota; kingdom Metazoa; phylum Chordata; class Aves; order Passeriformes; family Cinclosomatidae; genus Ifrita; species Ifrita kowaldi. The sequence goes on along the minus strand of VZRS01014594.1, from coordinate 42,163 downwards.
GTGTTGAGGAATGTATTCAGTGCAGGTAGCTCGGGGTGCAGCTGCAGTGGGAGCTGCAGGTTGAGCTCTGGGTGGGAGTCCAAGGCAAGAGGGCAGGAACAGCAAACAGAGACTGGACACTGAGGCACTGCTGGAGTACATGAATCCCAGACTTTCCTACTGTTAGACTATAAGGATATAAAAGCTCAGGGTTTCCTCTGTTTGGGGTGCCTCCTCAAAGGGCAGCTCGAGCTGTTATTTTGTTATTGCATCAATTTAATTGTTTTAAGAAGTGCAGTATCAGAGGCCCTGCCATGCGAATCATAGAGTCGAGCCAGTAAGGAAACCTGACCTGACTGTGTGAGTGTGGGGTGCGTGGCTGCAAAAGGGCTCCAGTGCTAGCTTAGGTGGTGCAAGTGTGGAATTGGCTCCTGGATGGTCAAACAGGGAAGTTTCTCTGAAACTGGTATTAATGATCAAGGACTGGAATAAAGGAAATGTCACACTCAGCTTGAAAAATATTCAATTTTAGCCACATTCAATAATATTAACTGTCAGCATCACTTATACCAATCAAACAAAATTTTAGATCTTAAATCATTAATAAAGGAAGCTCCAGTTTATTTATTCTCACATGATAACAAAAAACTGATAAAAGAGATATTGAATTAAGGCAGGAATACATTTTTCTCCATAAAATAAATAGGAGTTCAGCTTTTCATTTCAACACCAGCCATATGTGTATAGTGATAGTGAATAATGTCAAACACTGCCAGAATCTTCATGGAACATACAAAGGTGCTGCTTCAAAATAGACTGGCAGCTTTTCTGGGAATTTTATTTCTTGCCTTTTTAAAATTAAAGTGTTAATCTGCGTGGGGGTTGTTGCAATTTTTTGTTTGTTTGTTTAATTTATATGGATAATTGCTTTAGCAGCAGTAGCTCTAATTGCAGCAATTAGCAAGGTCAATTTTTTCCTCTTTAAAAAAAATTCCAACTGAGAATATAGAAAGACATTATAAAAGAATTTAAATTAAAGGTACTGAAGACTTCCTATCATAGAATATTTCATTTATATTCTCACTGAATGAAGAGAGAGCAGGATAACTAATTTTTGAGCTTAGAATGCAATTTTGAGGAAAAAAAAACCCCCATAACCACATGAAGGAACCATATGGACCACAAAGTACTCTTTCTAGCCTTGGAGATCATTTGTCCTCCACCAGAACAAAAACTTGGTTTCCCGTTTCATATTTGCCTTTATCCTGATGTGCTGCTTAGCCAGAGGCAGGTGAGTGACAACAAAAGCTTAAAGTTCAGGCAATTAAATGACCTCCTAACATCTGTGCTGCATTTTCATGTGCCTTTCTCATCTTGTGCCCTTACTCTGTATTGGTAAAGTAACTGGGCAAAGAAATAGGAAGTGAAAGTAATTTACATTTCCAAAGAGTGTCCTGAAATTTTTCAAGGACTATATTACCTGCCCAGGTTCTCCCAGTTCTGCAAGCTACACTACACCATCAACAGCTTCATCTGAGGAGGAGGCAGGTAATGACAGAGTAGGTCTGTAGCCCCTTCTCCTGACCCGTCCTCCAGCTCCATAAAGCAAGCACTAGTAGCGACCTGTAAGGCCAACCTGGATGGTGATACTCCACCTCCTCTGCCTCAGTGAAACGCCATGGACAGACGGTGCATCACTTCCACAAGAACGTCACTGGTCAGAGGCAGAGCACAATGGTAGGGACACTAGCACATTTCTTGCAAATCCAGCTCAAAATATTCCTGATCAATTACAGGAGCATTTTACACTGATTCTAGGCATGCAACCGACATTAAGTCATGCCAGCTGTACCAGCTAAAGAGGAGTATATTTTTAAAGGACAGATAAAGACACTAGGCATCTGGGTGGCCTTTAGAGGAATTGCTACGGTAATCCTGATACTGTTCAAAGGCTCAGGATCAGATGTCATTAAAATTTTAACCAGCTGCATATTTAAGGCACTTCTTCTAGGCATACAGTCTATACCTCTCTAGCACTCTAAGTGCAGTTTCTTCTTTTCAGCTAGCATGTAGCATATGTAATAGTCTATTATATATCCTGAGGTAGTCCAAAGTTATATACAGCATTATTTATGAAATCCCGATTTGCAGCTCAGTGTCGCTTTCTGGCACATCACATATTAACACAAGATGGCTGCTGACTGCATGTCTTTTGAGAAGAATATTGCCAAAAGACAGAAACATGTAACTACTCAAGTTTACTGCATTAGAATATAGAGAGTTTCATTACATTTCTATTTTTTCCTTTATGCTCCAGCAAGAGGGACACAAAAAGTGAAATTAATTCTGGATAGCTGTTCATGTACTTGTGACAGCACTTTGCAGAAGGAAAGAAAGGAATAGTGAAGAAGTTAGGTCTCACTGTTACAAGTAGATAGAAACATTTTCTTTGCAATTAAACAGAAAGTCAGTGGCTGGAGGCCAATTCACTGTCTGGAAAAAAGACAAAAGGAAGAAGGAAAGAAGAAAAGAAAACAAACCATTGGGAAATAGGTAATATAGTTGACAGAACTGTTCATCAGGAAAAAGAACAGATAAAATATGTATCTTCAACGAAAATCATAAATGAAGAAGATTTAAAAAGATTGAATATGTATCTGCTGGGTATCATCTTTGGATGTTTTATGTTTTGCTCCCCCTTTACAGAAGGCCTATTGTCATTAAGCTTTCACATGAGAAGGTGTGAATGTAAATTAAATCCTGTGATAAACTAGAACCTAGAAAAACTTCTGCTGAAATTGAGTTTTGGCTGTGAAATGAATACAGGATCAGGATGTGATTCAGTTAGCAGAATTTTTTCTTAACCATCTGTTCCACATCTTGAATTAATATTAGAGTCTTCCCTTGAGTGGTTTTGGAGTCTTAGATATTTCTGCTCCAAGAAAACAGCCAGAACAACTATCAGTTGGGATTGCCCCTGATCAACATGAGTGATGTCCAAAAACCTTTGCTTGGGGTAGAAGCAGCAGAAGCACCCAACAATATGTCTCTTCTCCAGGGACAGTGCAGATTAGGTTGTGCAGATGCCAGGCTTGTAAAGAGAAGAAAAACAGGTTATTATTGCCTTCTGATACCACATCAAACATAGAGAAGGAGCAGGGGAGCAGGGGAGCAGGGGAGCGTAGAGAAACACATTCATTTTAATAGCTTTTTCTAGTAAAGAGGTTGTTATTAATGTTACAGAAGTTCAGCTAGATAATTGAATATAATTTATTATTTGCAACTTTTATTTTAGGATCTTTTCAAAGAGAGTAATATTAATGAGGATAACTTGGTTCAGAGTCTCCTTCTCTGGAGATATTCAAAATCCACCTGGCCACAATCCTGTGTGCTCTGCTCTAGGTGAACCTGCTTTATCAGGGGGGTTGGATTAGATGATCTCCAGAGGTACCTTCCAGTCCCAATTATCCTGTGATTCTGTGAATCCAGCTGCACTAAAATATCTAGCAGTTGAGTTCAGTTTCCTTTAGATATCATTATGGTAATTAAAGATTAAAGGGCAAGATACCTAATACATATGGGCTATCAAAATATTGTCTTGATTCCAGTCAGGACCGGGTTAATTTTTGCAGTAATTAGGAGGGAGCATATCTAGGACCCAGAGGTTATTATATGTTGCCTCACCTCATTGCTGGGAGCAAGAGGAAAGGAGTCTATTCTGGAGAGAGGAGGGTCCTGATGGTTCACTAAACATGGTGGAGGGAACGTTTGGATGATGCTGGTTCTGAGTAATCACACATGATTGTTCCCCTCTCTTGTGCTTTTGTTATTAATATTGTTGTTGTTACTGTTCGCTTTCTTACCTCATTGCTGTTTCCAGCAAATTGTTCTTTTCTCAACCCATGATTTTCACCTTTGGTGCCTCTCCAGCCACCTTCAGGAGTAGAAGGGAGGAGGAGGAGGGGGAGGAAGCGAGTGGCACACAGTTTGGAGAGTCTCAGTGGGAGCACTGAACTAGGGAGTATCTTTTCTAAACCACGAGATATTAGTACAAGTTCAGATTTTCATTAACAATTCCATGTCATACATTTAACTTGTAAAAGATCAGCCATTCGCTTCTGTGCTTAACATTCCCTAGAGAGCTCTTCCTTGCTATGACCTTCCCATTACACTCCAAGAGGTCTCAGTCATTAATTAAGCCCTGGCCACTGCATCCTTAATGGAAACCATAGAAGCATAGCCTAGACTATACCTCAGTTATGAATTTCAGTGTACTGAAACTCAGTGCCAACTTCAGGAATAATGTAGAGGTCAACATCCTTTACCCTCTGTGGCAGTAACCATGGGTTGTCCCTTTGTTAGAGAAGAGATGCTGTATTAGTGGAGCCCACATGATGGCATTTTCCTCACTCATGGGAGTTTCATTCTGCCCTAAATTTTGTGAAGTTTCCTGGAGCTCTGAAGAATGATGTGAAGACAGACAACTATGGCAGAGTTTCTGTATTTCTTCTGAAGGTTTTTCATCGTATTATGGCACTTCATTAAATGTTAGGTGAATGAATACTGTGAATACCTAGCATCTTGTCCCTTTACACTTAATGAGCAACAGTAGCATCTTTCCTCTTCTTCACTTTATCTTAACAGTCAGTTTGCCTCTGTAGCTCATTCCTTTTATATTTAATTTTCTGAATTGTTTCCCCGGGTCATCCTTGCCTAACAGAGAGCACTAGGAAGTATCCATGGCTTAAAACTCAGGCCTGTGAATGTTCACAGGATGCTGACTTCAGCTGGATTTTAGCTCTTTTGCAACCCAGGAGTCTTTCAGCTGCTAATGTCTACAAAATGAGACGATAATGGGAATGAGGATATGCTGGACTTAGGCACTGAACTGGTGTGAAACCACCAATAGTTGTGGCTGATTCATCTTATTTCCATTTGTCTATATTGTACATAGCGGATTTTGCTTCTGACACTTCTTAAAAGGTGCAATTGACATTTTAACTAAGGACAATTAGGAAAGTTTGGGATTCTTTGCATATCTTTCAGTTGGTCTAAGTTTTAATAGTAGACTGATTTGCCTTACTGTAGCCCTACAGGAGAGAACTATACAAGCAAAGAGTTCCTAGACACCCAGGACAAAATTTCGTTACAATAATAATCTCTTCCTGTAATTTTTCTTCTCTTTCTTCCTTATGATTACAAATTAAATGAAACCAAGACTGTGGAAAAAATTAATTTACCCACAAATCCTGTGACAGATCTCTGGCAAGAGCAGGTACAAAACAACTTAAAAATTATTCATCTCAGCTTGGAACCAATTTTAACAGATTTTGAGAGCTTGTGAATATAGCATCATCAATCATATCACCATGACAATAGCATAATATCAGTGATACTTACAATCAACCTCTTGCATGTACCTAGAAAAATATGTGACTGAATTTGCTGAGATGCTGTATTCAAAAGTATGGAAAACTTCTCCTCCAGTATTTGCTGCTCATCCTCATGGGACTGTCTGTTTTGAATAACAAACCCCGCACAGCATTAGGGGCACAAGGGCTTAAGCCACTTATAGTCCCAAGAAATATTCCTGAAGAGTAACTGGAAACACCACTTTGCAGAGTTCTGGCAGATATCTGAATTATCACTTTTCTGGCACACTTCTCGCACTGGGGAGCTAAAACTAAGGGACATTACAGAATTCTTACCGTCTTACTTTGACGTGTATTCAGTGAATTTCATAAGCTCGTCTTCATAAACCAGTAGGTTATTCAGTTCCTTTGCCATTTAACTGAATTATTTAAACTGAGAAAGAAAAATGCTTTAAAGCATGACAAATGACAATTTTAAAAAAATGTCACATGAAAAGTCACATCATCTTTTGCATGATTCAAAGGAAGTACAGCATCTGAACTAAGCTATTTGTCAACAATTTAGCCTAAATATTTCATTATGAAGACTCTCCCGGAATTCTGAATAAATGTTACTCTTCCTCCCCACATTCACAATGGTCATTTCAGAGCTATTGAACTATAGAAGATCTGATATTCACCTGTCTACTTGCTCCAGCAACAAGTGCTGACAGTGATGAAGTGCTTCATGGCAGTGAAATCTAACGACTGCACAGCTTTATCTCACTGAACATTGATAATGATTGGGAATTTAGGGTATTGTAAGAGAATAATAAATATTTCAGAGTTTTCTTAACAAATTGAGAGGGCTAAAAAGCATGCATATGATATTTTTGATTAAAAGGTCTTCATGTATTGCAGAGCAGGGAACTATGATTATTGAAACCTCTAGAAAGCACTTCTGATACACAGAATTAGGCCTCTGAGAAAACAGTATTATTATTTTTCCCCTGCCCTCTTTACTTAAAAAGTGACAAGTGGTGATTAATTCTTTAAGGAAAAGTATTGATAGGCTGTATTCAAAGGGCCTGGCATTTGCCAGTATGCAAACAGTTTCCCCACTAGAAAAAACATCTTTAAAAGTAGATATTTTTGCTGTTGTTGCAATATTCAAATGACTATTCTTCTAGCACAAATGGTTAGGATGAAAGTTGCCCATAAATAACTTAATTTTTTTTACTTACTGTCTAGTTAAAATAGAGATGTTTTCCCTTCAATGATTTTAAATAATCAAGCTGACCTTTCACGAAGTTTTTAAAGCTTGTCTGCATATTTGACAAATGTTATTTATAAAGCAATACACAATTCAATCGAAAGAAGTTATGCAATCTTTGAGGAGTGAAAATAACTGGATATGACAATAAACTTCTATTTTTTATAACATTCTTCTTTGGGATTATGATGATGTTTCATAACTGTAAAGACAGAGTCAATAGCCGAGGCATAGCTTTTACATACGAGCTTATATTGGGTGGAGAACTCAATCAAAAGATACAGTTCCAAAATCATTGTCATCACAATACCGTCATAATTTTATGTGGTACATCTTTTATCTGGGCTTTTATTTGCTATGTTTCATTACTATTTATCTCCAAAATGTAACTTTAAAATAGCTTATGTATTATATAATATATTCTAGTATTTACAAATGAGTTTGGCTCTTCAATCAGTAGCCCATGATAACTACAAAGGAAAAATAGAGGAAGCATTGATTCAGGTCGAATTTTCAAGTAAACTGAGAGCACATGTTGGCAAACACTTTCTTCTTTTTCCCCATTTCCATTCATCTGTTTTGTTTATAGCACAAGAAAATCTGCATGCAAGGAAAACCAATGTGTGTCACATCTCAAAGGAAAATAAATCAATAATCAGGCAATGCATTTCTGGGCGAATATAACAAGCCTGCAGGGGCAGTGAAAGACAAGGGAGCAGGAGACAAATGGCTCAGAAATGTGCTGCTGCAGAGCCTCAGGAAAGTGACCTTATACATAAGAAGAAGTGCAGCAGTCAGGCTCGCCTATGAGCTCAGGAGGTCTTGTAGATGTAATTATGAGGTCATCAGCAGCCAATGCAAAAGCTTCATGCCTATCACACAGCTCACGCCTGTAATTTGCAGCTAGGCAATGTAAAGGATTGAGAGAAAGGAAAGCCAAGACCATCTCCACAAAAGAATGTCAAAGGATTTTGTCATGAGGGGAAGCACATATTAGCGCCACCTTGGTGTTGGGACCCCAACTACTTCTGGTGCTGAGAAACACAAATATGGAGTATCCCATACTTCGTCTGTAGATGGTGAGAGTTCGTGTATGAAAACCCACCACGAAAATTTATTCTTAAACTTCAATTGTCATAAACACAGATTTTCATGGGTTCACCCAGAGCAGTTTAAGTTAAGCATTCTCCTTTGTAATTTGCACATGTTTAGGGAGACCAGGATGGGCTATTTGCCAAACAATAATTTTAGTATCCATCCTACCTGAAACACTGTGTGGCAGTTATTTTACAGCATAAGTATGAAGACCTTAGGGCTGGCACTTGTTTCCATTTGATATAATTGATGTGAAGTATGGGGAGGATCACATACCTTTTACTCAATGCAAAAGAATGAACATGCATTTCTCCTGAGTAATCTGAGTTCACTGAGAAAGAATTGGGTGCTCATCTGTGATTTCTACAGTCCTGTTCAATTTCCCTTGAATCTGCAATAGAAATGCAAGTAGTTTCATACAATACAAACACATTTGGGAAGTTGCATCCTTTTATTAGTCTCTTTTTATCAGTCTACTGCTGAATATTAGTGATGAAAATAATTTAGAATCTTCTCAGCTGGTGATATAGGTTGTAGTTACAGGATGTTCTGATTGCAGACGATTTCTGTAATGAATTATCTTCATTTTCTGGTGGTGGTTCTAAATAATTTTTTTCAGTTTTTGAACTATGATTTCAGAGAAAATAAGATAATTAAATATAGCATCACATCAAGATGCCATAATTTCTGCCCAGAAATTTTAAGTCTTTCAGGGTAAACTTGGTTCCTGGGGAGATTTTCTGACCAATTTCCCAACCAAAGAGCCTTGACAAAAAGCTGATCTTCAGGGCACTTCACATAAATTAGTAATCATTTTGAGGTCAGCACTTCACTAATTTTTATATGTAATCCTAATAAGTAGTTTGACCAGGAGCACAGTTTGTAAGGGCTGGGTTTTTTTGGTCTTTTGGTGGTTGGGGTTTTGGTGAGTTTTTCTGGTCTTTTGGTGGTTGGGGTTTTGGCAGGTTTTTTTTGGTTTGATATAATTTGGTTTGGTTTGGTTTTTTATTTGGGGGCGTGTGTGTGTGTGTGTTTGTTTTATTTTGGTTTTTGTTTCATTGTTGTTGTTTTGGTTTTGTTTTGGTTTTGGTTTGGTTTTGCTTTGTTCTGTTCTGGGTTTTTTTGTTGTTGTTTTTTGGGGGGTTTTTGCGCAGTCTTTTGATTTTTGTTTTGCTTTGTTTATATCAGTGGAATTGCAAATAAATATAGTAAATATTACAAATATATTGCGCTGATTGATCTAATTTTCAAGTCTGTTTATTTTTCCCCAGAATTACCTAGTGTGGGCTTTCAAGTGTTAAAAGAATGAGTATGACTTTTGACTCACATTATCTAGATATATTAATGTCATAAAAATTAACCCAGTGTTGCTCAGAAATGTGACCACCACTTAATTCACTAAGAGTGTACTGCGTGTAGGCCAGATAGTAAGTATTTTTTGTTGTGTTTTATCTCCAGGAAATCTAGCATTCTGGCAGTGCAATATAGTGAAAAGTGAGAGAGCTGAGTCATGGATGTTACTCTAGTCACGAAAAGAAGTGTCCTGATGAGTGGTTAAACCTTTTTTAGCTATTGTTCTTAAAATGGGGATGGACTGTGGATCCTAGCAACATGGGCAGCTCTGGAAGCACATGTTTTTGTCATCCTTTGTACTCCCCACTTTAAGCTATATATTTTTATCCTTTGTGTGGAAGTTCTGCATTTTTGCCAGACCCTCTCGTATGTGTTGACTGTCAAATGCATTGCTCCGTGACAAAACAATTGCTCAGGCTTCTTAACAGCATTCCTGTCACAGTAGAAGAGACAAGGGATATACCAATCTGGTTTGCAAAATGAATGCTCTTGACACGTGTTCTTGTGTTCTTATGAAGTAGGAAATTGCATTCTGAAAGATTCTAATATAACTACATTTAGATTTCTAAAATGGAAAAAAGGTAACCTTTAATTTGTCAGACTGTAAGGAATTGTCAGGACTTCCTGAATTTCAACAAGACAATTCTGCCCCTATTTTTTTCCATAGTTCCCACTACAAGAATTTCTGAACCCTCCCATCATGCAGGTCAGTCAAGGTGCCATACTGGAAATGCCACATGCCACCTTCAGAATGGAAATTTCTGTTCAATTTGTAAGCAAAATATGTCACAGCATTACCACCTAGTACCAGCACCAGCACAAATTAGTTCAGAATTAGCTACAAAGGATCACAGAAAAAGTATGCTGAAGGTTTCCCCTGCTCCCTTGCCCTACCAAGGGCTTGTCTCGCAGGTATACCAAATGCTATCGGGCACTGCCAGCCAGGTGGCACCGTGATGCTGTGACTACTTTTCTATTCAGAACTCACTTCTTGTACACACAGAGGCTGTCATATTGCAGGGGAATATGCAAAGACTAAAAACATCAGTATTAACTACTGTAGCAACTCTGAAAATTCCGATGTTAAAATTAAATACTTTTCTTTACATTTGCCCTTTTCTCTGGATGGAAAAAACCCAACATCACTTGTTACATCGTACTTATAGAGAAAATACTCAAACATTTTTTTCCATAGAAAATCTTTAAATCCAAACAGGAATCCCAAACAAACTGACTGTCATCTGAACTCTGGGAAAGATTGTAAATATGAAGTGAAAACACTGCACAGATAAGTTTTGTAGGTAGAACTGAGCAATGTGGTTTGGAAAGTAGATAGAAATTGCCTTCAACTCCTGCTTATCTCAGTTATTAAAATGCTTTATTTCCAAAATAGCAGCTAATGATGATCTATGTGGAGAAGTGAAAGTTTGTAAAATGTCACCCATTGAAACAATCAAAGGAATTTCAAGGGTGCACTTAAGAGGAATAGCACATGTTCTTTGATGGCTTAGAAATGAAAAATAGATTTTAAAACAGATTTATCTGGGGAAAGAGGGAATAAAAATTTATAATAAAATCAAAGAACATGCACTGAGATTTGTGCCTTGTTCTCAAGACCAGCTGAATCTAGCATGGTTTCAGCTAAAACCCTGAGTTATTCTAATATGTAAGAGAGAATTTAAAAATAAAATTAGAGAACCTTCCAGATTTTCATTTCTACACTCTTTTGGATAGCCTTTCCTACTGCTTTAAGTTAATGTGGAAATGAAGGCTGTACAGCATCACGTCATGCAGGATAGAGCAGAGGACACCAATGCTGCTGCCAGCTCAGTGGAAAGGGCAGCCCTGCAGTGTTTGCATGCTCTTGCACACGTGACCTGCCTGAGCTGGTCACCACAAGGAACCCTCTGAGACTGCCCCATGGCTCACTCCAGTCACTGGTAGGTGGGGGTGGAAGGAGAATTACTGCATGCATAAATCTTATTTGTACTGAGTTCTGGGAGAGGGTTTGAATGTCTTCCAAGAGCCTAGAGAAGCACCAAAGCCCCAGGGTGTAAGCTGTATGAGAATCAAATGCAATATAAATATTGAAGACTACCAACTTCAATACAAATTAGCTCTGCTTCACCTGGTTTAGATACCTGATTCAAGTCTCAAAACTCTAGGTTTAGCTTTGAGATATAATCTTCCCATAGCAGAATGTCTCTCTAATAGGGTCAAAGTATACACACCTCTTGAAAGAAACAGAGAAAATAAATGAGTTACGAGAAAAGAGTTTTCTCATTTTTATGTAGTCCGGCACTGCTCAATGAACAGCTAAAACCAGTGCTAAAATGGTGAGAGAATTTATGCCTTTGTTCTGTTGAAAGTAACAGCAATCAAAAGCAACTACATTTTTACTGGCTTCGGAAGCCACTGCAAGAGCAGTGAGAAAGCCAGGGGGAAGCTACTGGTATCCATCACTTTTCATAATGGAAACCCATCAGAGTTTGTGATTGCTTACAGTCTCAGAACTACAACACAACAATGAAATGCTGTGCTGCTTTATAGGTGCTGTCTCCACTTCACAGTGCATGGAAAACGTGTTGCAGGTAAGACAAAGTTGGGAATTTCAATAGAGCAGGGAGCTGTGCTCCTTAATAGGTTTCACCTTCCCTTTCACACTTTGTCACAGCTGTCAGCTCATCTCAAATTATGGAAATGCTTTCAATATGCCTCTCTGCATTAGCCTGTCATTAGTTTTACACTTCGTTCTTTTGTGAGTGGCTCTTAATTACTGCAATTTTGTTCTGTGGTCTTTGATAAACATACACAGACTCCCTTTTTCATGCTTTAGTCCTGTTGAATTGAAGGCAATGACTCCAGCAGCTGCAAATGAAGTTAATACAGGACAAAAATAACCCACCTTACAGATGATTAGGTACCCATCATGGATCCTACTTTTGTTAAATTATTTCAGGAGATAAGGCTTTGATATGAATTAAAGAAAGGCAAATGTCCAGCAGAGAACCACAGAATATGCTGAGTTGGAAGGGACCCACAAGGATTATCGAGTCAAACTCTTAGGCTTATGTAGGACACACCAAGAACCAGCATGTGGAGGGAAAGGAGAACAAAATCAGACTTCATTGTATTTTATTTGGACTGAGTTGTGGCTTCAGTCCAGTTTCCTGGATAGTTCTCTGCTGCCCGAGTAGGTATCAGATGCCTGTGCCTGCTTGCCAGCATGAGTGGCCTTCAGGAATAGCTGTAGCCGTGTAACACTTCCAGAGATGGACAAGGGGCAATATACTTCGCTAACTCCCAATGGACAAAATCGAAATGCTGAACAGAGTTACAAACACAAATATTGTTCTGTGCATAACTTCCAGTTGACAGCTTCAGAACAAGTAAGGGCAAAGGCAGAGTGACCCTAACTAAAGGCGATCCCCATAGGACAACTCTATTTCCCGGTTTTTGTTTGTTTGGGGTTTTTTGTTTGTGGTTTTTGTTGTTGTTGTGCATTGTTTTTTGTTTTGGTTTGGTTTTTTTAACTGATCCATGAAGATAAATTCCCTCTGCTAGCACTGTTGCTCTCCCTTCTATTTCAAGCAAAAGTCATGAAAGTCAAAAGCGTGCAAAGATTTTATATGACCAAATTAATGACACTCTTAAGCCTGTCAGAGGGACACTTAAAGTGGGAGATCTACACAGTGGTAGTAGTGGCATACTCTGTAAGTATACACAGAGAACAGTTTTCTGGAATATATATGTATTTTGCTACTGAATTCTCAGCTATAAATTTCTAAACCTAGAATCATTCAATTGCACTCGAAATTGCAAGGGGATTGAGCTGCAGAACTCATTGATCTCAATGTGAATTGCATGGCAGGGAAGGATATATTCCTCTACAAATGTATATATACTTGTCCAGTCATTTCTTGTCTTTTAGTATCTCTACTTACTGAAGTATTTTATGTAAATTGAAATGATTGGAAGTTTCTGGAACAGAAATTTTGCTAATGTTCATATTCCTATGATTAATGTTTCCACAATTTGCAAGATATTTGATGCTAGAGATAAAGGCATTATCTCTGCAAACCTGGCCTCCTGAGATCTGAAATTAATATTTAATTCTATTAGAGGAAGAAACACAAATACAATATAAGAAAAAATCACACTAGGCTTTTTTGTTACTAGGGTCTATTGAAGCCCACAAACAGACTTGTCAGCCTATTGCACATAGTATAAACACAGGCCAAGAAAGTAGAATGGATCTCAGAGACCTACTACCCATGTGCCAGCTAAGAGAAAGGAATAAAAGGAAGGTGAATTAGACAGCAATGGCAAGGAGAATCCACTCACATAACTGTATAAGATGCTTGTTTAAAAACGTAACAATAGAGTTTGGCAGTGGTATCTTTTGTTTATTGAGGAAAGAGGTGTGATGTGTATGGGGGTGAGCTCAGCTCCAGAAGAGCAGAGAAGCAGTATTCACAGCAGGAAATACAGAAGGTGGGTGGCTAGCACGGTGCTGAATTCCTAATTTTTGTTTACTGAAAGTACATAATTAAAAAAATAAAAAGCAAGGCCTGTTTTGGATTTACCTAGGTTTCTAATAGCTGTCATCTTAACTCTGGCTTCTATCATGGCTTCCACTGAATTCATTAGGCTTCTCAAGTCAAAAGTAAGACATTCCCAAATTTTTCCTCACACATTAAATATAATCGCCTTTGTCAAAAATGTGCACTTCATTTGAATTACGATCTATTTGATAAAACTTCAGGAAATTGCACTATGCAAAGTGGAGCATGGTGCTGCAATCAGTCAATGATTACTCAAGACAGACAGGTACCTTCCATAAACTATTACTGTTAATTGAAACTGATATTGCTGAGATGGGGAGGATTTCTGAAGTGTCAATGAATGGTGATGATGATGATGATATTTAATGGCATCCTATTTCCAGGAAAGGCATCTTGACCTCACAGGTTTTAGCAGGTTGTCAAGTTGAATTGCTTTGATTAAACTTTGAGCTGCAAACTGATTGTTCCCATGATCAAAAATATACTAGTTGACAAAGCAAGCCTTGTTTGATTCCTTTGACATTTGTTCAAAAACAAATCCTGTGACTGGAAACATTTTTCACCAGCTTCTGCCAGCAAGGTGCTCTGAGCCATTCTGACTCTGACAGCAGTTTCCTAGCTTAAGTGAGGTTTGTATCCTCACCTTTTCTCATTAACAAGATGATAACCTATTTTCCAGGGTAAGCAGTAAATTTCTTCCTGATTTTTAATACTTATCTGCATAACCATGGCATGCAACTGGTCTGGGCACAGACCTCACGGAGGTAGTCACTTGTGCACCCTGTCATTACGCTTCTCCATCTTCTCTTTGTGTGACATTTGGCCATATCAAATAATCCTTTTCTTTTCTAGGTAAAGGAAGACAGACAAAATCTTCACAGCAGTTATTGCTCTCTGTCATCCTGGATGTCTTCAGGATCTCCTGTATTTCTTGCTAGGTCTGGAAGCACAACTTGCCTACTTGCAAATGTAGTGCCATAGTTGGCCGTGGGGTATCAACAGCACAAGATGTGACTGTCAGGTAATCTCCTGTGACCCAAGTGCTGTCTTAAATTAGAGCAGCTGCAGGAAAACTGCCGTGTGTACTCACCAGCTGTGTGAGACTAGCAGAGCAATTCTTTTGTCACTGTCTCCATACAGTTTTGCTAGCTCCATGCCATTCAGAAAAAGTGAAGATATGGCATAAAAACCTCTCACAGCCCCGCTGTGGCCTGTTAGCAACCATTGTTCCTATTCTCTTGCTCTACAGATACAGGCACTGTCAATCTTGCAGCCTTCTCCAAGCCTTTCAGACGTGGACTGTAGTCCCAGTAACAAAGCTTACCTAAGTGGATAGTTCTCAGTCCTACTCTTACAACAGCTGCAGAAAACCTGCTGCCTGCAAACCTGTTCAGTTTAAGCAACCTGCCCCCCTTTCCCCTGAAGCTGAGAGCAGCCCTTTCTAAACTCAGCAATCACCACCACCTTACAACGGCTGAAGTTTTATAAAGAGCCCATAAAAGCACATAGGAAAATTTGCTTTACTTTTTTTTAAGCTTTCAGTTTAATTATGCCCAGTAAGCCAAATCCTTTGCATTCATAATATGCTTTCTCCTAGATGATGATTTTTACACCACTTTTCCAAAAGTAGATCTTACCCATGCTGCAACAGCAAAGACACTGCTAAGCTTTTGCGAAAATTTAGGCGTTTCAAGTGATCTCTAGTGTAGCTTTAATCATCCAAATAATGTCATCCAAATGACACTCATCCCTTACTCTATTCCAATTTCCTGCAGAATTCCATTTTAATAAAAAAACTCCCTGCAGAAAATCTTAAAAATCCTCCATTAAAGCCTTCTGTAAAGACAGGTTCATCTATAAATGCCCCATGACATAGTACAAATTCCTTCAGTCTTACTCTCAAAATGAGGGCAGATGAAGAGGCAACTGTGATTCACTCATATGGCTGAATGACAGTGGTGCAGGTTTCAAAAATCCTTTCTAAAATTAGCGGGTTTTAAAAAAAAAATTATCACGGAAGTATGGCTTATGTAGAGTATGGCCTACAGCAGTCTTTCTTATCAATCTGATTAATGAATCCTATCTTACAGCAAATAGCACTTTCTGAATCACTTCATTTTGATAGAGACCTTCTTCAATATAGAAGTGAGCTTGTGTATCAAAATAACATAAACATATCCAGCTTTGAAGGACTACTTTTCAGTTTCTCAGAAACTAATCGAAATTTTAGAAAAGGCAAGTGGTTCCACAATTTTTTATCTCTTTATGCCCAACGAATCTCATCCATTCAAGGTGTGTGAGAAAGAACAGTTCACATCAAATTTGGTTGGAGGACAAGATGGAAAATACTAAACAATCACAAGTTAACTACTACTACTGTGGTACCACTTAGGCTTCTAAGTCAAGTAGCAGAAACTTTATGCCACACTGATGTTGCACGTTGGGCAGGAATCATATTAGCATTGTGCTCCTCCTTTAGCCCTGAAATGCTCTCAAAGACTGTTTGGAAGTTAGGTTAGGCTTTATGTGGTCTGACTCATGCCAAAATTTGGTAAATGAACACAGAAAGACGGTGTAAATATGCCACTGTGGTGATAGGGAAAAGCTCTCTGATTCCAGAGACATGTAGAACACAATCTGTATTACTGACACTACTGTGTGAACTCTGAACTTGCTACAGTAATCTGGAATGTACAGCTTGCCATTACAAGATCACTTGTTTTTTAGTTACAGGAAACCTTAGAGAATTTCATATTCAGTTCTAACAGATGCTTCAGTCTTATGGGTATTCCTTAACAGCTTCATAAAACTGTCATTTTTAGCTCGTCCTAAATGTCAAATGCCACCAGCATTAATTTAATCGGTCACTTGCTGCGTTACAGAGTTTTTACCTTTACTAATCTGGTTTGAAAGCCTTACAATGACACAAATTTGGCATCTATTTGTTGCCACGACTACTGACCAACACATTCAGCCTGTTAAAATGACACATAGCAGACAAAAAAGAAAGATTATATAGACCAGTAACTGAAGGAGCCATTTGTTCCCTTTCATAGGAGGAAATGTCACTGCCTAAAAAAACCCTCAAGAACTGACAAAAGACAGATTCTCTCGTATCTATAATCCAAATGGATAGCAATATATACAGAACACTTTCTATCAGTGTCAGCAACATTTGCCTTAGAGCTTCTTCTTTTGTCATCAGGAAATTATTATTGCTTGTTGGTGCTTTAGACTAGGTTTCCAGGAACTGAAGTTCAGCCAAAGTTTTGTCTATAAGTACCTGATGTTATTAAAAAAGCACATGAAAGGGGCAAATAAATTCACTATTCAATAGCAGTTTGATCACAATCCCACGTTTTGAAATCCCGAATATGCAATAGCTTAGTGTATCAATATAAGTATCACAGCACTTGACAGATACCTCTGGGCACACTGGTGGTCAACTTACTGTCTCAGTCCAGTCCTCAGCAGGTAACTGACTTCTTTACAACAGCAGCACAGCCGCTGACCTTAGAAATATCAATAAAAAGGCTTCTCTGAGATGCTCCATACCTCTTCTGCCTGCGCATTGTCTTGCCCCCGTGGCATATTTGCATCATTGAGTATCTTAGTGACTGCTACAGGACAAGACGGGTCCTGGACAGGAGTTTCTTCTGCACCTGTATTCAGTCCACAGATGTTTTTCAATCCAGCAGAGCTTTTAGTTGTACAAATTACATGTGAAAACAAATTCAGATTACCAAGTCAAAGAGAAATCAGTGGACTCTACCCATCTTTGAGCAGGGTTTGGTGAACAAGATAATTCAAGAGAGACAGCATGGCTTCACTTCTTGCCTGAGCAACCCATTGGCCTTCTACAATGGAGTGACTCCATCACTGGACAAGAGAAGAGCTACGGATATAATCTACCTGGACTTCTGTAAAGCCTTTTACATGGTCCACCACAACATCCTTTGTTCTGAATTGGATTTGACTGGTGGACTGTTCAGTGGATGAGAAGTTGGTTGGATGCTGGCATCCAGAGGGTAGCAGTCAATGGCTCAGGTCCTGATGGAGATCAGTGACAAGTGGTGTCTCTCAGGGGCCCATACTGGGACCAATGCTATTTAATATCTTCATCAATGACACAGATAAAGGGATCAAGTGAACCCTCAGCAAGTCTGCAAATGACACCAAGCAGAGTGGTGCAGTTGTCCCACCTGAAGGATGGAATGCCATCCAGAGGGACCTGGACAAGCTCAAGAAGTGGGTTCATGGGAATCTCCAGAGGTTTAACAAGACCAAGTGCAAGGTGCTGCACCTGGGTCAGAGCCACGCTCGGCACCAACACAGGCTGGGGGATGAACAGATGCAGGGCAGCCCTGGGGAGAAGGACTTGGGGGTGCTGGTGGAGGAGAGGCTGGACATGACCCAGCCATGTGCACTCCCAGCCCAGAGAGCCAAACGGGTCCTGGGCTGCATCCAAAGCAGCGTGGGCAGCAGGGCAGGGAGGGGATCCTGTCCCTCTGCTCTGCTCTGGTGAGACCCCACCTGGAACACTGCATCCAGCTCTGGAGTCCCAGCACAGGAAGGGCATGGACCTGTTGGAGTGGGAGGAGGTCCGGACATGTTGAAAGGGCTGGAGCACCTCCTCTATGAAGACAGCCTGAGAGAGTAGGGGTTGTTCATCCTGGAGGAGAAGGTCCCATGGAGACCTTACAGAAGCATTTCAGTACCTCTGGGAGGCCTATAAAGGTAGGGACAAACTTCTTTGCTGTTTCTGTTGTGATAGGATGAAGGATAATGGTTTTAAACTGTAAGAGAGCTGACTTACATTAGATATAACGAAGAGGGTTTTGTTTCAATGAGATTGGTAAATTACTGAACCAGGTTGCCCAGGGAGGTGGGAGATGTCCCATCCCTGAGAACAGGTCAGGTTGGATGGGGTTCTGATCTAGTTGATGATGACCCTGGTCACTGCAGGGGGCTGGACGAGATGACCTTTAAAGCTCAATTTTAAGCTAAACTGTTCCACAATTCTATGACCTTCAGAGGTCCTTCCCCATCTCAGCCGTTCTGTGATTGTGAATGATTCCATAAAATGGAACGTCTATGGAGCTAAGCACCCTTCTGCTTCTTCAGTGTTTTCTCTCTCAGTTTCCAAGACTTTTGCCTTCTTGTGACACTGAGCCCTTTAATACTTGCTGAATCAGTGAGTCCTGTATACTTCAGACCAAATTTTGGAGATGCATTTTAAACCTGGAAAGGTTTTGCGTTTCTGTTCCTGGCAATAAACTCAAGATGTCATAAGAAGGGACTGAAGGAAGTGGTAATAAAATTCAGGGTTTAAGGAGAGTGACAGGCAAGTGGCTTGCAACAGAGCTGGGAACTAATGCAAAAAAAATGCTGTAGTTCAGCAATTTTACACATCAGTGATATCATTACAGTGTCTAACTTCATATTTGTATGCATTAACTAGAAAGACTCTGAAAGATAATTTTATCTGGGATATATGATTTTGGTTTAAATCCATGAGCTCATAACAAAGTTTGTGTGAAAAATTAAATTCATTGGTATGATGATATTAAAAGGAAACAGATTTCCTTAGTTCCCTAAATTTGTAATCAGTACCTAAGTACAGCAGAAGCTAGAAATTGAAAGTGTGAGGGAAAGAAAGATGGGACAAGACTGCAGAAGTTCCTGCCGACTGCCAGCTTTTTGTAATTGGGGGACATTTTAACAACAAAAAGATGAATTCAGATGTGCGATAGCATTGGTACTGCCATTTTGTTTACCACTGTACTTCAACTGTTAATATTAAAGAGGTCTCCCATATTTTTTACTCAGTTCAGAAACACAAAATCACAGAAACACAGTATCTCACTAGATATTTACTATGCAGGGTGGGGGCAAAACAACAGGAAAGCAAATGCAGGTACTTCATACTATAATAAAAAGCAAACAAAAGAAAAAATATTTTAGTATTAGCTTGGCTTTTGGTCCCTCAGCCACACTGAGGTAAAGCAGTGGGATGCAGTGCTACAGAAATATTTTTTGTAATGTTTTGTTTGTTTCTTGAATGGCACTATGAAGCATTCTGTACCCACGGCATAAATCACATTTATGCTAGTCCTTCAGTTACTTTTTATTAAATATTTTTCAATTTTTCCTTTCTTCCAGCAGTTTCTTTCCTCTATTTCTTGTGCTATTTTTTCACCTACAACTTTAATGTCTACTGTAATTCAATTTTGTATTTAAACAGGTACTCTGTTTTCTGCACAGTATCTTCTCCTTCCTTTCAAATCTATGTCTTTTAATTACTTGCTCTCGCCCTTACATATCAAGGCTCGTAAAAACGCTTATACACACACAGTCTTTCTACTTTCTACTATGCAAAAAAAAAAAATCCATTTTCTTGACTCCTTATATGTTTTCCCATACACTTTCTTACCCATCACCCACCTGTATCTGGTCTTGTCATATACACAACATTTATGCTTTGTTATTAGTGCTTCTTTTGCCTAGTGCCAAGCTCAATCCAGGAAGACCTGGCAGCTCCCTGATGAGCACAGCACCGTGTCAAGCCTAAAAGAAAAAGAAGAAAGAGAATATTTTCTTTGGTTTCTTGCATGCTCCCTTCTTTGCCCACGTCCACATTTGTTTCAGAGTGGGCTCTCTTCCAAGGGTGTTCCAGGTTAAATCTTTATCTCTCTGGTCTCTTTCACACGTGAGGGCAAGGGATCTGCCCTTGTGTCTGCTCCTTAGACATCGCTTGATTGTGGCAGAAGTTACTACTGATACATTTTTACAAGCAAGACAAATCTGCTACCAGCAGTTCTGAAGTGCACAACAGGGTTTCCCGTCCAGTTTTACCAGAGACATCTCCCTATAACCTTTTTCATTAAAAGCTCGTAGTCTCTGGATGTCCTCCAGCAACAGCATATTGCTCATTGCTTGGTTCCAGTTAAACAGATTTGCTCAGCTCCATCAACAGAAAATATTCAGTTGTTAACTCATATTCATTCTGAATTTCCTACCAAGCTAAACCATTGTATGAATGCAACAAATAAATTACCATACGTGAACTTTGTTTCAGCCACACAGCTGTGGTTGCAAGGTTACATCAGCTGAAAACTAGAAGCCTTTGTTTAAAGGAACTTCATCATTTAAAGCAGTGATATGCCATGTAACAGTGCAATATATGAAGCTACATAAAAAAAGAAAACGAAAGCATCTTAGGCACAAAGCACTAAAGAATCTGTGACACAAAGCTGTCAAAGATCCCACTTAATTAAATAACAATAAAACTAGTGCCATGTCTAGAAAGAGAAGAGGAGGGACTAACAATTGCCTGCTCAGCTATCACTTCAAAAAACGTGGGCTTGCTGGTCAGAACAAATCAGTTGTGGAAAGTCTACAGTTTTGATATTGCTCCAGATGGTCCCAGCATTTGCCTCTGCATGTACGAGTGGAATGCTAAGCAAGGGGAAAAGCTTTCAGGAAGAAAGTAAAGCAGAGTTCTTCTTCAAAAGAAGTTTTATCTTCCACTCTCTGAAAACAAAAAAAGACAAACACCTAACTGGATCTAAATCTTTACTATCTACCTTGTCACCTAGGAAACATTTTTACTGCATTCTTCACTTTTTTCTTCAAGAGCTGGTAGCTCCGTATTCAGACTTCACTGTGCCTGCTCCCAGCAATCACATACTAAGCATTAAGGTGCATCCCCAGATGCCATGATGCCTTGCACAAACTCAGGCTTCTGCTTCTTATGCTGAGATTGTCCTTACCTGGTAGCAGGTCTAAGTTTTGGTTTCAAGGTTGAACTACACCCAGCAGTTCTCTCTCTGGTCACTCACAGTTTGACCATCATCTTCAAAGCATTTAGTTAGCTTACCTTTTCTCTAGCTAACGGTGTTATGGAGAGATGTGAAAAATAAGCAAAGTTTATTGCTCCATTGTTACCCTAATCAAGAGTGAGAGCAAGTTGTGAAGGCTTCCCAAATAACCAGTACAGTAACAATGTTAATAATCTCAAGCACAAGATTTTTTTTTTTTTTTTTTTTTTAACGAAATCACATAAAGGCAATTTACCTGCTGTAAGTTAAAGCACTTGGCACCAATGTTAGCTATAATACACCTCTTTTAGGGGAACCCATTGAACCCATTGCATTCTTGGAGTGTCCTTTTTAAAGGGGTGCTTACAGTGGATGTGCCCAGATGTTGCAGCAGATGTATTTAATCCACTTGCCTACCACCTGATTATGTCACCAGCCTCTGAATCTGAAGATCTGTCTCTCATGTGTTTAGATAAATCTTGTCCAGTAAATCTTGCCTGCTGTATGAAGCTGGACGCTACGCCCGTGACTTTGCAGTCGTTTAAAATCATTGCTAGACATAGCTGATTTGTGAAGAACACTACCACACTGCAGGTATGTTGTGTAGAGCTGAGGAGATCTTTCCTCCAGCCCTACAAAAGAAACAAAACTCAGCAGCTTACAGTATATTGTACATCTTAGGATCTCTGCCTACATGGTTAAGCTCTCCACTAAGTAAATACTGAATCAGCAAGGATGCTTTTGATTTGTCTTTAAAGTTCCTATAAATAGCAAACATCTGTTGAATAATAAGGTGACTAGAAAATAAGGATGTAAAATAACAGTTTGTAGGGTGTAGCTAATATATGTGCTGTCTTACATATTAATAACCATTATTTCTTTTGTTAAAATTATAGAACTGGTAAGTTCTAGTTTTTATAGTGCTAATTTTTGCCTTTTTTGAAGGCAAAAAAAGAGATCATTCAAGCACATCCCCAGATTCTGTTTATTTTCCCAGATGTAAGCATTACATAGTCCTTGCATTTCCTTGCTTTGGGGAAATTCTAGTATGAAGGAGACCAGAGGAAGAAATGAAGTAATAATATTGAGAACACTTTTAACTTACAGTGACAGGCAAATGGAAACAATTTGAAGTAGGACTGGAAACTCATTCACTAAAATATTCTAGTTCAGCAGTTTTGTATGGCAGTGAAATCATAAAACTGTAACAGAAATACCACACTAGCTCAAAAAGTTTCAATTCTGTAGTAATACACACTGTAAATGGGAAGACCCAAAAAAAAGAAAAATACAAAACTGAGAGTGAGTCATGGCAAGTCATCTTATTAATCAAGTGAATAAATGCTGACAGATGAAAATTAAAATTATTCTAAGAAATGAATGAATTAAAAATGGACTATATATATTACTTACAGATGTACAGTAGACTATGACCTTCAGTGATACTCAGTTATTGTAAATAGTTAGACTTAGTGAAACATCTCATTTTGCTGCAGTTTAGGACCATAATTATCACTGGTACTGTAACATCATGGCTAATTTTTGTGTGTATCTACCACAGAAAATTTTTTTCTCCTGATTTGTTTCTCTTTTAAAAATAGAGCAGAAATATAAACCTTTCCCCCAGTCAGTGGCTCACCAAATTTAGTCCTTTTTTTTTTTCCCCCCATAAATTTTAACTGATTTCAAGTTGCAGGAAAATAGGTTATAGACTACACAAGTGAGATTTTTTTTGTATCTTAAAGCTGGCATCATTCTTTGGAGCAAAATGTTTGATGTAGCAAACTACATCTTAAGAAGTAATTGTGGTGATTAGTTAAGACATCAAAAGAAGTTAAAATTGTTTATTTGCCTCCGTTTAGAACAAGTGGTTTTTAACTCATGCTGCTTGCAACTCTCCACAGTTACTGAGCATGTGCACTACACTCCCATGAGTCACTTTACCAGCACTGTAATTTTTTGCAAGAGGCACTGTCAAGCACACAGTAGAGCAAGGGCTCCAGAAGGCACTTTTGTGCACACCTGGTCTTTGGTGAGTGCAGAAGGTGCCTCTCCATGTACTGCTTTTTGGGAAGACCATTTGGCACCTTTTTTCCCCACATGTCCCACAATATGGTAGGACCCAAGCACATGATGCTGCACCACAAGCCCCACAAAGTGGAAGGACTGATGGTTTTGCACCTTCCTTCAATGCCCCTTGAGTGCA
Organism: Ifrita kowaldi; assembly: GCA_013398055.1. NCBI lineage: Eukaryota > Metazoa > Chordata > Aves > Passeriformes > Cinclosomatidae > Ifrita > Ifrita kowaldi. The sequence goes on along the minus strand of VZRS01014594.1, from coordinate 18,521 downwards.
GACAGGGAAGAGGTGCGGGACCAGGCTCTTTTCCCCTGGGGACCGTGAGAAACATGACCTGCACAAGACAACCTGCCACGCCACTCAATGAATCCCCAGTTTGGCGCCCTCCTTCCATTCCTCCCAAGCCCTGATTAAAATGGCCCTTTTGCTTCTCAAGAGCAGCTGCTGGCAGCAAGCACAGCTCTTCTCCTGCACTGGCTTGAGCTGCCAGTTCATCGCTCCAAGGAGAGGCACCGGGCAGCACAGGAGGCAGCACAGGAATGACTTGGGCACAAGACACCAACTCCCGTGGCTGACCCTCACACCTCCGCCTGGCCCTCTGCCTTTCTTCATCTTGAGAACCAGCACCTTGTTGCAGAGCATCCTATCAAGCCTTGGAAAGCCCAACCTGACATTTTTTGTTCACCCAGGAGATGCAAATGCTCTGTTAAGTACAGTACTGTGAATGGGAAAACATGCCATGATGTAGTGGTTTGGGCATTTCTGATGTTACTGAGTAGTGAATGCTGAGATTTTTTTTTAAGACTGGCAGTGTCTGAAAAGCCAAAGTGTGAGCAGTTCACCACCCACTTCCCAGCAATGAAACGAGGAAAACTATTCCCAGGGGAAGGAGGTTTGGGGAAAAATTGGTTGTTATGTTCTATTATGAATTCACTTGTCACGCATTTACAAAGGGACATTATACACATAGAAATTTCATTTTACAGTCAAGATTATGATTCAGTCTAGACAAAAGCAAACAATTGATTAACACAGATATTCCCATCTTAATCTATACATACATAACATTAACACTTTTGTGCTTTTTTTTTTCTTTTAATATGATCTCCTTAGAAGGCATATTATTCCTTAGACAAACTAACACAAGTTCTCAAGTTATCTCAGGATAGTTATTTCAAAAGACAATGCAATATTTCATAATAAACATTTATAATCAGGTTTTTAACAAAGTAATTCATCATATAAACAAATGAATCAGTCAAGACACTAAATAAATATTTGTACTGGTAAATACTAGTATTTTGCTTATATCATGTAGGACCTGATCCTGCAAGCCCTCTGTAGACATCTTTATCCCCACTGAGTGATTGGTTTCTTTGCTTGTTCTAATCTACTATTTTACTTTGAGCTGAGCAAATACTTTCTGGCCACTAAGTTAAGTAATTGAAATAGGTACTGGAATACATCCCAGTAGACAATGATTTCCTTAGATGTCTTTGTAAGTCATTAGGTTTTTTTCTTGTTTATGAAATCGGCACAAACATTTATCAACAGGCAATTGGTTTTTGATATTTACAATCTGAGTTGCATTGGTTAATTGAGATTGATCAAATAAATCGTATGTTCCTTGTTCTTGGCTTTTTTAATGAACAAAGTGTGACTTTTGCACTCAATTTGAAGAGCAATTTCCAGGAATTATTTTTTAAGTGATACTGAATTTTTCTTTTGTCAGACATTTGAGCTAACAATACTAGGCTAGGAAGGCAAGAGCCTCCAGGAGAACAACAAGCCTGGAGCTCTACTTGAGGAGGGCTGGTACAAACATGAATTACACTCTCTGTTGTCATCTACCACAATCACTATCTTCTCCAAGGCAAGGGAATGGCCTTTTTTAAAGCACACAACAAACCTGGGTCAGCCCCTTAATTCTGAGTTTACTCAATCCTTGTCAGGGTTGTCTTTTTCCTTGCATGGTAAGTCTAGAACAGAGAACCACAGATAACAGACATTAAATGACCAACACACCCTTCTCATGCCTTAGGAAATTATCTGGATATCCTCACACAAACAGATGTGCCAGTGAATTCCAATCTCTTAGTTGTTTTGGGTTTTTGGCTTTTTTTGTTTTTTTTTTAAAGGAAACACAGAAGCAGTCAGTTACAGCTGAAAAACTTAGAACTTTTTCTTGCCCAGCTATGTTTGAAATATAGTTTGAAATCAAGGGTACTGAGGTTATTAGAGGTACCCACCGCAATGATTTAAGTTTAGCTGAATTCTGATGGTTTCCTGAATATCTCTAAGCGCTTACCACAGTATAACATGAAATGTTCCAAGCACGTGGCAAAAATAACACAGATTGTAACAAATCACTGTCTGAACTGAAAAGCAGAACATACGTTGAAATTACTCTCTCTATATATCTATATATATAGGGATATACATACACGCACACACACACACACATATATATCCCTATATAAACATTTCTCTAAAATACAGAAATTTATTTTATTATTTCTCCTGTTGGTATTTCTTTAAATACTTCATGAATCCACAATATAACAACTTCAGGCTGTTTGGAGAGATAAATCTGAACACAGTCTTATAACCTCCACTAATATAAATATATTGGCAAGGAACTTGACCAGCAATAGTAAATTTTGAAACTTAAATAATTATTCTACAGTTACTTTAATTTTAACAACAAGTTGCTACTGAGTACCAATTTCATGGAAAACATAAAAAACAAAAAATAGAGCTTTAACTTTTAACACTGAAGTGCAGCCTTATGAAAGGAATGTAAAAGAAAATTATGTATTAGAGACTCATTCTAAAAAGAGAAACAGCAATTTATAATACGTGTTTCAAAATAAGAATACTGTATGCTTGCACTTTGTCATAAATGACCATGTTGAGTCATAGTTTCTTCTTGCCTGCAAATGAAGAATGTTGGCTCAAAAATCTTCAAAGTGTACATGAGCATTTCATTAAATCCTGTTTGTTGTGAAAATAAAGTTCATTTACACTTTGACTGAATAACAGTGAGGAGTTTGTTTTAATAATAAGACATTTAAGGACCTTGGTAGCCAGTACCAGTTGTATTTGCAAGAAGCTCCTCAGATTTACTCTTTTTTTTAAAAAATAAAAGTACAATTATAGTTATTCATTTACTTTAAAAATTCTAAAGATGAAGAAAAGTAGAGTTTATACATATAAGTCCTCATATAAATTATAAAACTCAAGTTTATCTTAGAGAGTTCCATCCCCAGAAGAAGCATAAAGCACTTTTGTGGTACCTTCACCAGTAAATATTAGCATCACATCAAATCTGAGAAATGAAACAAAGATGATACTGCATCCAAAAGCTGAAAGACAACATTCTTCTGACACAGTCTCTTGTGATGGATATGCTCCATGGACTTGTATGATTTCCATGACTAGACTGAATTTCAAATAAAGGAAATATGAAGGAATTCACCTCACCAGTTCAGTAGGTATAAGAAACATCAGTGAACAGCAGAGTCACCCCGCTTGAGGTCAACAGTCTTTGGAAGACTACGAGAAGGGAGTTCAAAACTATGACAGCAAAATCAAATAATAGCAATGAGGTAAACTCCCCTAAAAAGGCCAGATAGGCTAAGCTGTCAGGAGAGAGTCCAGTTGTACCTGACACCCAAATGTTTCTGTAGCCAGAGACCAGCAAGCTGCATGGTAGAGGCAAATGTACTTGCTTTGGACCCTAAGCACATTTTATATTGTTTTGGATCTAAATTGGGGTCACACTGAACAGGATGAAAAATATGGACAACTCCTACTTCCTGACTTCTGAAAGCCTTCAAGCCAGATGTTATCACTTTAGTAAAGAGGTCTACATCCTCAAGTCCCCAGCCTTGAATCGAGGTATCAAATCCACCAGCAGTAAGTAGATCACTTTTGTAAATACAGGTAATTCCAAATCCATACTCCCTCCAAAATCCAGTTCTTTTTGTGAAAACAAAACTACTGTCAGCTGGAGGGCTGCCTCCATATATTACTTTTGGATCATACTGGCTGAAGATGATAGGGTAGTAAACCTGTTCTCCCTGAATAGTGTTATCTCTGCATCGCTGGAGGAAGTCTGATGTGAATACTAGATCAACATCACAGAACAGCAGCAAAGTGTCATTGTCAAACTGAGATGAGGCCATCTCAAGACCTAAACCTCTAGAAAACTTTCCTGACATTGGAATCAGGGTCATATCTGCCTTGGGATACTTAATGCTGTATTCTTTCATTAGCTCTCTGTGTTTGGTAGAGTCTTGGCCTGATTCAGAACTGAAGAGAATTATTGCCAATTTTACATTCTGCCTGGGAATCAGACAAATCTTCTCAAAGTTATCCATAAATCTTGAAAAAGTATCAAATCTTCCCGTGATAGGGACAAGAATATGTATTTTCTTGTCACTGTGTTCCCCAATGTCTTTGGTGCCTTGGAACGATGAGGAAAAAATCTTTAAAGAATTTGAAAGGAAAGAGAAAGATTGAGTGTCAGTGTTGGTGTCCTCCAGCAAGCTTTTTACATCCAGCTCCTCTGCTTCTTTGAAGAAAGGTTTGCTAAACAATTGCTGAAGGTAAGCATGGCGTCTCACTGGAACTGTAACTTTCCTTCCTTTGTGCCTTTTGTACAAAAGTAGTAAATCCAGGATGTACTCCACTCCATGCAGAGGGTCTACCCTGCGGTAGCCATACTGTATTTCCTTGAAATCAATGAGCCTTCCTCTAGATCGGGAGTTCTCATTTATCATTTCCATGACTTGCATCACCGTATCATCCAGTGCAGCCCGCAGGACGCTGCTCAGGCTCTGCCGGGGTGGTTGGTTCTCCACCATTGAGTAAAGAAACTTTCCTGTCAGGAACTCCCACTCAATGACTTCATCCCTTTGACGTGGCTGGAAATTATTGAAAGATGGCATCACTCCCAGTTGCTGATCTTCCTTATTTACCTCGGTGTTACTGAGCTTGCTCATTAGGACACTTTCTCGATGGAGCTGGATGGTCCGATGGCGCAGTTCGGAAATTTTGCGACTCAGTATGTAATTGTGCAGCCTGTATTGGTAGGCTGGTCTTTTGTTTGGATGAAGTGTTATGGCTGTGTGAATCTTGCTGTTGTGAAGATCTTGAATGTAACCCTTGCGGTTGTGTTCATAGTTTTCGTGGAACAATTGCTGCATCTAGAAAGAGAGAGAGAGGGGTGTAGGGGGAAAGAGACATTAAGTTGAAGTGCTTCTACCCAAAAAATGACTCACATTGGTACTGGTATCATTACCAATTCTTATAGATCATGGTTATTTTTAGGCATAAAACTTTAAAGCATTCAGTAGAAAATATTTACATTGTTTTGGTCTGAGTTTCACTAGTGTCCACAGTAAGCAAATACTGTCCTCTGTCTAAACAGAAGAGCAGGTATCTTGGGTTGACCTTTACTTCGTCCAGCTGCAGAACTGAAGGAAATGCTTTGGCATGAGTCTGTGGGTAATATTTCTGAGTTCATACGTGCTATGCATGAACAACTGACTTCACCTAAAACTAAACCCTAATTAGCACAGATCCTTAATGAAAGGTTAGCAACATTCACATTTTAAAGAGCACTCCGGACTTGTGTCTATGGAGCACAAAGCTGATTGTACTGATATATGCAATAGTTAGTGCTGCGTAACATCCAAAAACTGAATAGCCTTAGCAAACTTTTTTTTTCCATGTTGACAAGAGAATCCAATAATTGAAATAAAACCGTTGGAATATACGTTTTGTCAGGTACACATATAAGAGAGTATGTCAATTAAGCTATTGATCGTGATAGCGATTTCCAATTTATTTCTGTAGTAAGAAAAGACATTCTACTTCTGTCAAATTAGTAATTGTGATATAGTGAAGAGATACATTTTATGTCTGACAGGTCTAGGATCTAAAATACCTGGCCTTTATACTTTCTGTGCTGACAATTAAACTATAAGCAAATCATAAAACTATCTCTGACTCAGTTTCCTCCTTAGAAGACAACTTAGCTCATTATTAATGTGATGAGTATTTATTCTTAAATAGGAAATTATATGGAGTAGTAAAATATTAACATCATAAATATGTTTAATATCCACTGTTCTTTGCTAAGCTAACACCTACTAACTCCAGAGACACAGAATTATTTCCCATGACTAGCAGATAAAGGAGAAAAGGCTGGGGTTTTTTATCTGCAAACAGACTGGTCTGTAATTAATACATAAGGAAAATGTGTGAATTAGACAGAAAATGTTGTTCAAAAATGTGTTGTAAGCTTGAGCTGTAATCAGATTCTGAGATGAGTATTGAAGTTTGTCTTTTATACACTGAAGAAATCAAGAGAGGTAAGTTCTGATTGCACAATATCTCAGACTCAAAACATTTAGCTCCTTTTACTTCAACTCTTTCAAGAATAATAGTTTTGTTAATGGAAGTAATATTAAGAATAGGAAAATAAATGTAAAATAACACCTAACAAGGCTAAGAATCATGAAAGCTATTTAAAATACATTAACATATACAAGACATAAACATTGTCACATTTAGAAAAACTCCGAGAGTACCCCTCCCATCTCATTTAGACACCAAATGCCTCTGCTTGAGCAAACACGGTTGCTAGTATTACTCAGATTAAAATTTTTGAAGCTAGTCATGTAACATATAGAAAAGCAACAGCCACATTCTGAGAAATACCCTAAGGTATGTTAAAACTGCCTCCAATAAAACAGGTACCTCTGTTAAATTAAAGTGAAAATGAATGTGAAAAAAACATATGAAGTTACAACATGACTGAAACACCCCTTATTCACAGAAATCCTACCTAAAGCTGTCCGAGAACATTTGTTTTGTCTTGGAATGTGGGTATTTCGCTTGTTACACAAGGTGAGATGAAGCAGGGACATGAGGGTTTGGGTAATTCCCTTGTAATCACAGAAAACAGGAGTCAACATCATCAGGCCTGTTAGTGTTTTAACTAGAAGGGCTGGAAAAACTGAAATAGGGTTTCTGTGAGAACTAGAGATGGACACTGGCAGGACAGGTGGAGTAGAAACTGAAAGGGAAAACAGTGTCTAGGAAAGGGCTTGGTGATGATATTTGCTCTTTGGAAAAACAATTTTCTCTTCTCCCCTTACAACTTATATTTTGAATAATGAAAAAAGAACAACTGATCTGGCTAGATTTCCAGCTCTCCAGATATGTTACACTTCCTTCCTGGTCTGTTTTACTTAAAATTGTATGCTGTGAGCTCTGCAAGGTGACTGTGTTTTGGTATTGTCCACTTTTTCTGTAAAAAGCTGAAGCCATGATTTCCACATCTAGAATTTCATAATACTGTCCCTTTAAAGGAAAATAAAGAAAATGTGTAATGTTGAAAACATAAGAAAGAAGGGGAGGTGGTTTGGGTGCTAAATGGTACTAACATCGTTGCCCACAAAGCCTGGCTTACTTTTCTAAGTTGTCTAATGAAGAATGCTATTTGAGTATAAGTGAAACAACCATTAACTTCACACTTTTACAACCATTAACACGTTTACACATTCCACTTAAAGTACATGATTTTTCATCTTGAAGTGTATGAAAGTCTTATGTAAAGTAGTAAAATGCATTTCATCCCAAAGATTTGCAACAAATGACAAATTATTGCTGCAAAGCTAAATGCCGTCCTCCAACTGTGCAAATTCTTCTGTAACCCTTGACTTACTACAAAATCAGCTTTACAGAAGATTCATTAGCAGGACTTATTTAACAGAAATATTCTTATGACATAAACACTGCATTTTTCGCACATTCTAGTTTCAGATGCCTAGGTTTATTTGATACGCTCCACTGAAATTACAGAGAGAAGATATACTCCATTATACTAATGATTTTGCTTTCGATAATCAACAACAGATTAAAAGTAGCAAGGAAAAGAACTGAATCAACTCAGTAATGAAGTACTATCACACATATGCAAAACTGTACTAATCCATTTTCAATTACTTTACTGGAAACTTTTAACAGATCCCAATTTGGAGAAAACGGAACAAACATGACACTGAAAGCATCAACATTTCCTGAAGACAGCCTGTTTTAATCTTGGTGCAGAAATTTGTTCTCAATATTGCAGGAAAAAAATGTCTTTTTACAACTCAGCTTATTAACATCCAAATGAAAGCAATTCAATTTGATCCTAACTTTGCTTTGAAAATTCTAAGCAAGGTGGTCAAGCCCAGAAGGCAAAGGGAAGGATGATTAAATTTCCTGGAAAATGGATTTGTGTGAGAGTCTGAATTGAAAAATGAAGTCATAAATTATCAGGCAAAGGAGGTGGGTTTGGGGGGAGGCAAGATTTATTGACTATAAATTAAAATTATTCAGCATGGTAAGAGTAAACCTTCCTGCAAAAGTTTTTATGATTTTGAATGGCAAGGTAATAAAATGCCAGATTAAATTCTGTGTAGATAAATGCAAAGTACACATGAGGAACACAATCCTAACTCTACCTGAAGAATGTCTGACTGTGTACAAGCTGTCAGGACTCTAAGAGAACCTATGCAGTTCTGTGTAGATGTCACATGGAGGTTCAGTAGTGATGAAAGGAAAGGCAAATGGCATGAGGACAAGTCTAGAGTGAATCAGAAACTTCATTATATGGTTGTGTCCATAGCACACTGGCATCGTGAACACTGTGGCCAGGCACATTGTCAATATCATCCCATCTGAAATCGATAACATAGAATTATAGAATGTTAAGGGTTGGTAGGGACCTTAAGTATCATCTAGGTCTAACTTCCCTGACATGGGCAGGAATACCTTCCACTTGCTGCTCAAGGCATTATCCAGCCTGGCCTTTAACAGTGTCACAGATATCCACAACCTCCTTGGGCAGCCTGTTCCTGTGCCTCACCGCCCTCACAGGAAAGAATTTCTTTGTAACATCTAGCCTAAGTTTTTCCTCTTTCATTTTGTACCCATTACTCCTTGTTCTATCAATACAGTCCCTGACGAGTTGCTCTCTGGCTTCCCTGTAGGTATCCAGATCCTGAAAGGCTGCTATGAGGTCTACGTGCAGCTTTCTCCTCTCTAGAGTGCGTAGCCCCAACTTTCTCAGCCTGTCTTTGTACCTCCCATCAACTTCATGGCCTCCTCTGCACTTGCTCCAACAGTTCCATGTCCTTTCCATGCTGGGGGCACCAGAACTGGTACTCCAGGAGGCATATCACCAGAGCAGCATAGAGGGGCACAGTCCCCTCCCACGCCCTGCTGGCCAGGCTGCTTTGGATGCAGCCCAGGATCCCATTGGCTTTCTGGGCTGGGAGTGCACATGGTCAGGTCATGTTGAGTTTGTCATCTACCACCATGTACAGTGAGTACAAAGTGAGTCATCTACCACCATGTACAGTGAGTACTAACCAAGACTACCCACAATTACACACGTGAACCATTAAATAAACAGATAACTAGGGCAATAGGGAGTAATCCAAAGAGGACCAACCCGAAATCAATGAAGTCAGAGTAAGTGAGCACCATAAGAAAAATGGATAGGAACGGTCATCATCTCTTCTCACACGAAGAACTATGACACTTACAAGGATGCACTCAAGACTCAGAAACAGAAAAGGAAGTAATCATATAGCTCAAGCACAGATTTTACTGGCACAGCAAGCTGCGGAGGTTAAAATTTTGGATCATTTTAAAGAGCGAGGCAACAGCTTAGTGGGAGACTGCAATCATTGCTATCTAGAACTCCTGGCGGCCCCAGCTGAAGATATACCACTATAGTTCCTTGTTCTGCACCCCTGCCTCACCTTCTCCTACCAGTTACTGCAGAGAGAGAATATTTTGCCAAATGAACAGTTAGTGCGACATGATACAACCACTTTACATTCACTGAAAGCAGTGAGTGAGAGAATTTGTCTTCAATTAAAACACGGAGGCCCAGCATTTTATCTTTTCATATTGCATGACTTTGTGACTTTTCTGAATAGTTTGCTGTCTTCTGAATGATTCTTACAGCACAACTAATGCAAGAGTTGGCAAGGACTTCTGCTTGCCTCTTTCCACGCCAGCTGAAACAAGAAATACTAACAATCTAATCATGCTCTGAGGAACTCTGAACTGCAAGCAGGAATTAAAAAAATTATAAGAAAGAAATCAGAATAAAGGCAATGCTTTATTATCGTGGCAGAGAAATACAATAGCTAATACGCAAGCACAATGTAATTTGCATTGCAAGCTCTGAAATCATTGTAATCACTGTGATTTACTGATGTAATAAAAGAGGAAAGTTCTTATTACATATACACAAAAGCCCAAACCAACCAGCTTCATTATTGCAAGACTACCACATATTAAAAGAGTGAATGCAAATAGTGCTTTTTAAATTAACACAATTTTTCTTTGAGCATTAAGAACAGTTCCTCCCATTTAACAGAGAAGACATAAAATATAATCCTCCATCCATTTGAGCTGTTCTTAAATCCACAGTAGTACTAAACTCTTAAACATTTTATCTGAACTGGACTCTTAATAAATGTAGAAATAAGATGAAGAGGAATTATTCCTGGTCTATCTTCCCTCTGCTCTTTAGAGTTGAGCTCTGCTAAAGATGAAGATTTATTCACTACTTTCAGCGAGTTCAAGGGACATTTCATCCATATGAACTACACATGTAAATCTACTGTGTTTGAGATGATACTGTTTTGCTGAATAGCAGCAAGTTGAGGGCTTAAAAAAAATTTCAGATGTCAATAGGCACATTAGGATGGTCTCAATACGTACTATAATAAAATGCAACACTATACTACAGGTAATCATAAGTTTCTGGACAAGAAGACAGATTTGAGCAAGTCAGTTTTGGTGCTCTGAGAAACACTATCAGCCTGAAGAAAATAAGGATTAAGACTGGAATTATGAAGTGCATATGAACAGAGAAGCAATGACAAGCTATGTACAAGTGGCAAATTATCAGTTTGAAGGGAAGTTATTACAGAAGCTTCTAAGGAACAATACTGTACCCAGTGACACTGGCACAAAATCTTGCACACTGCTCATGACACAAAGTCAAGGACATTATGACTAAATGAGAGGAGAAGACAACCCACAAGAGCCAGAGAACGTGGAAATTAAGAACTTACAGAAATTAAGTCATTATAATAAAACAACACATATAATCCTATACCCGTGTTGTAAGAGGTAAGTGACTAAGTATCTTAGGAAAGTTGACTTTTTAAACTGGAAATAATTGACATACAAAGAGAATGTAAGAATATTAGCAGACAGTAAGGTGACACGAAGACATTATGAAAATTCACTGTGAATCCTCTACAGAAAAGGGAAACAAAACTTCGTGTCGCATCAGTCAGAATATTTCGGAAAGACACAGAAAACAATTTTACTCAGTTCTGGACCTGCATCTTTATCAAATGCGTGGGACCAAATCAGTGCAAAAGAAATTTGTCAGGACTTTTATAATTTAGCTTGTAAATACACAAAGTAAATAGCTCTGGTATACAAGGACAGCGGCATGCATGGAAGGAAAAAGAAAAATGTCTTCAATTACGCCGGGCATTATCTAAGTGAAACAATTGTGGAAAAAGCTGCATTTTAGTAGTCAACAGATATAAGGAAGGTAGGCTGACAGTCTTTTGGCCTCCTCAGGTTTGGACTGCCTGGGGTCACTAACCCCCTTCTTCGGAACAAACCAGGCTTCAGAGTAGGAGCACCAGGGTAATGTGGACAGACAAAGAAACTGGCAACCGTTCCAGTTACAATGAACAACAAACGCTGCCTCAGCTCCCTGTACAACCAAATACTCTTCCCTGGCATGTCTCATACAGTATGAGACAGATGAAGAGTTGATTAATAAGTGGTATTTCACAAATTTCAAGATAATTAATTACTAGTTAATTCTTTCAGCATTTGTATCAAGTCACTAAAACACTCCATTGTTAAAATAACACACATTGCATTATGGTCTACTAGTTAGCTATAACCTGCCATCAAGTACACTCAATAAGAAACACTAGCTTTTTACATACATGCTTCATTATTTACAGAATTCACACTATCTATTAAAAACACTGCAAAATTTGACCACAAAAGTAATACATAACCTTTTATTACAACACATCTTCAGTGCAAGACACTAAATGTTTCTGAAGGCTCATACACAGCAATGCATGAGAGCATTTACCAATATTTCTTCCTACAAAACATAAACTTTTAAAAAATGCAGTTGAGGAGCAAAATACCTAATCAAAAGAAGAAGGAAGTTACTTTGCCAACCTTTTACCCTTAACCATAGATCTGAAGGTAGTTTATGATGACTATTGAACCATAACATTAAAAACCAAATTTTTTTGTTAGCAAAATAAGAATAATTAAAGTTTCAGTGTGCTATGGAATTATTTATTAAAGTAAGTGAAAGTTACAATTATGTAATGTTCAATGCACAAAATCTCTTCTGCTGAATGAAGAACTGGGGAGATTTTCTTCTGCAGTGCAATATAAAAAATTAATATTTCTACAGCCTTTATGCTTCAAGTAGTCTGAGTGTGTAATCAAAACACTGGGAGAGGACAATTTCATACAGCAAGAGAAAGCAGCCCTCTGCAAGCCCCTGCCCCAATAACAACACTAGCTATAAAAAGTATGAGGCTCCTGTCTCATGAAAAATCCTTATACTGCAGTGATATTTTACAAGGCGTAATTCTTCTTACTGGGAGATAAGCATCCTGCAAACTACAACAGTCTGAACACAAAGGGTTCCCTGGTATTTATGATTTCCCCCGGCAAAATCAATCTTCCTGAAGAACCTGAATGCCTTACTAAACCTGTTATCCACTACAGAAAATGTACATCTTACTTCGCTCAGCAGAAACTTAAAAGGTCTTTCTTAACTGATTGAATCCTAAGTATCCTTACTTTTGAAGTAACTCACCAACTCAAATGTTGAAGAAAACTTTGTGAAAAAGCCATTTTAATTTCTAATTCTTCTGAAAAAACTATTTTTAAAAAATCAAGCTTCAGGGCTACAAACACTGAGATTTAAGTGCTGAGTTAAACTTCAGTATTTCTTTGCTTCACTCGTTGGTCATGTTCTGGAGTAAATGAAAAATTCTAAGTGAAAACAATCATTTGAGTTTACTATTCACAGTATTTATTATTATGGTCTACAAAGGGGAAATGCTGTGAGCTATTATCTATAAGGGAAGTCAACCATTGGGACACAAAAGGTTTTTCCTCGTGTTTTAGGAGTCTTCAATAGTACTACTGTTTGAGACTAGAATTTGAGGCTAAAATGAAAGTAATAAATATTTTTGTCAATATTTTTTATTGCTTTTTACCCTCAGTTTTACTGGAGTTTCCACAAAATCCATTTTGATAGAAGACAGCAAAACCAAATAGCCCAATATTTCCAAAAGTCCACAACTCTTTGGAAACAAAACTTCACTTTCCATAAATATTAAAAGAAATAATAGAATCATCCTTACTGTAACTAGAGGATTTATTTATTCAAGCTGTGCACCAAAAAACTTCTCCCTTTAAGCTTACATCACAATTTTTTATAAAGAGCTACCTAATATAAAATACTTTGGCACAGTGGTAGGCATTCAATCACATCTGTCACCCCGTAACACCTCTGTTAGCAAAAACATGAGGTTTTGGAACTTATTAAGTAATACTAATCCAATGCAACCTGATGGAACCTTGATTTTCAGTCTTAAAATGGATCCTGTTTGAAGACCAAAGGACTGGACCAGATGATCTCCTCGACCTCTTCAAGTTATATCACTTTACAGCCTTACAATTCCATATGAATTAGTAAACTGATATTACAAAACATAATTTGAAGAGGAGCATAGTGGTAGAAATGTCTACTGTAGAATCAATATTAAGGAATCTGCACCTGACCTCCAAAAGTTTATCACAAAAATATAAACTTTGGGAGACTGGAAACACTGCCAATTCAGCATATTTTTTAACTTGTTAATATATGATCTATACTATACAGCATGTGTGCAGAGGCAAATACATATCACAGTTCAAAATTATTTGAGTAACTCAGCCTTAAAGAGATGCTGCTTTCTCTGTTCATTTATCCTTTTCCCCCATTATTTTACACTTTTTTTTTTCACCTACTTCTTTTCTTGGGATTGTCTTACTCTTCTGAAGATTTGTGGAAAGTACTTGGATACAGTAAAAAATAATAATTCGCCTGTGTTTAGTTGATACCCTTCCACTTCTTCACATATCTTTTTTTTTTTCCTCCACATGTTCTATATATGCCCAGAATTATGCACTGGGAGCTGTACCAGATGAGTACAACATACCTGAAGATGAAATACACGGTCTCAACAACTGGATTGCACAAATCCAGTTAAACAAAATGACACCACCAGCAATTTCTTTAGCTGAACTTTCATGCAATTTAAAAAGCTGGCTGATTTGTTAGTATCGCACAGGTAATGCCACAAACAGTGCAGTATAACATCTTGTGGAGAATACAGTATTTCTTTTTGGCTAACAAGACTGGATGTACACCTGCCAGACAAATGGCAAATGAGAATACTCAGTTCTTATTTCTTGGTCAAAGCAGAGCTGTTAAAGTACTGCCTGAGCAGAAACATCAGTTTGCTAATAGTGTCTGAAAATCCTATGAAGGTGCAGAACAGAAGTTATTAAGAAAGAGTAATTTCAAAAAGTCACAACAGAAAGCATGAGAAGAGGAAAGAGATGGGATGCCAACCTATCCTGGGGAGTGGTGAGGATCAATTAACTTACATAGCCACACAAAAGTTGGGAAGGTCAGATAAACTGGAAGGAACTTCTTGATCAGGAAACATATCCTGTCACACATAGAAGAATGCAGTGCACCAGCAGATCTCTGATAATAGAATGCTTCTGAACAGCAAAAGCGACAAGGCAGGGAACCGCTGCACCTAGGGCTTGCTTTGTCAGAAACTGTATTTATGTCAGCAAGTGCGTACTGATGGTGTGCTCTAAATACCACTCCACCATAAGTCTAACCTACGCCCACCTCCTCTCACTGGGAAACTAAGCCATACCAGGAATGTTCACATAGCCGGAACAGAGGGATTTAGCTACAGGGAATGATAATAAAAAAGCACTAGGTTAATGAAAAAGCCAAATTTTCTACTAAACAGATCAACCAAAAGTGGCCCAGGACCCCTAGCCAGAGCAGCAGTAATCCCATGCAGAAACGCCATGAGACTGAAGTTTGCTATCTCTGCAGACTGGAACCAAAGAGGAAGGAGTCCAGTGAGTTTCTCAACACAGAGTTTGTTCAGATCTCTCATCTGAACAGATCTGTAGAGCAGAAACAACAGAATGCTGCACTTGCCTTCGCTGTCACTTGTCTGATATTTCTGGAGATATTTTCTCCTCAGTATAGGCACATCTGAAAGAAGTCTTTTCATGTCTGAGATAATTATAACTCCTAACAGTAAATCACATTACGAATAAAAATTACCTCAAGCACTGAAATGAGAAAAACTGTTTAAAATGTCATTGAGTCAAGAAGTCAAGAAAAAATGAGACTGGTTGGAAAAAAAATCCCATAACTATATATTGCAATACAACCTGTAATTATGCATCAAAAATTTTCTTTTTTCTGAGGCAAAGGCATGCAGCTTGTTTTCCTTGCTACTGCTTACCAGCTACAATTTTCTTTTTTCTTTTAATCTCAAGAAGTTATCATTCCACTGCAAACACACTTCAGAAAACTGCTGGGTTTACCCTTTAAATAAGCTTTTGAATCCTTTAATTATTCAAAGAAAAATTCAATAAATGCTTGCATAGTCAATTAAGTACAGACTTATATTCCAGCACTATCAGATAATGTTGAAATGATGTGTAAAGAACAGCATCCATAACTTCCATTAAGTAACACCACGAATTCTGTTTAAATACTTCATCAACCAAACAAATTAATTGTCTGCATACATCACATAATTTGTTTACATTAATGCCTAAACATCCACAACAAAAAACAGGGTAGGAAAACACCTGCCCTTGACTGCTTTTGTTTATTCATAATTAGCAATATTTCACTATTATTTTAAGTATTTTAATTCCCTAGTCCATTTGCCTTACTTCGATACATTTTTCCACAAAAAATAAAGAAAGGATGAGCATTATCAAGAGATATACATAACTGAAAAACATAGAAGCTTAGCATAGGAGTGATACTTGATTATACCTTGAAAGATGGAAAATAGGAATTCAATCCGCAGCATCCATTTTAAATTACATTCATCCAGGCAACATCAGATAAAAACTCACTGCCATCTTTTAGCAGAGCTGGTCTAAGTATGGAGCTGAGAATGGGAGACAGAGGTAATACATGTTTTAAAACTATCTAGCAAGACAGACAATAGAAACATGCTTCTAGGGGAAGCAAAGTTTTGGATACCTAAAGCTATCTGGAAGCCTTTTGGATACCTTAAATAGCTGACTAGTCTCCTTGCTTCAAGCTCTGGACAAGTTGTTTCACTTCCTGTTTTCTGGTAATACATCCAACATACCGACAAAATCTGAGGTATCAAAAGAGATAAAGGATAATGGAAATTGGCAGACAAAAAAGAAACAGATGAGGACTAGTGCCTATCTAGGACATAGAAGGAAGAGCATATTAAGATAAAAACAGGCAATCTCATAAGATCAACGCTTGTAGCAGAGCACCGACTTTTTGTTAAGAACTCTTAAAAGCCTTAAAGTTATTTGATTTCCTTTGAAGTCTGCATATTTATTCAAACTGCCATCAAAATCTGGCTTTTTGCAAAAGCTGTTGGGTAGATTAGGTGTTAAGATATGAACATGCCGGAGCACAGGACTCCTGAAAGACAGCATCCAAGCGGGAAAAAAAGAGTGTGATTTCATATTAGCTGGGATAGACAGACAAATAGGGTAACAAGGCTGGTGAAGGAAGGGCCTAGAACACAAGTCCTGTGAGGAGTGGCTGAGGGAGCTGAGACTGTTTACTCTGGAGAAAAGGAGGTTCAGGGGAGCCCTTATCACTCTCTACAACTGTCGAAAGGAGGGTGTAGCCAAGTGGAGGTCGGCCTCTTCTCCCAGGCAACCAGCAACATGACAAGAGGACACAGTCTTAAGCTGTGCCAGGGGAGGCTTAGGCTGCACATTTAGGAAGAAGATCTTCACAGAAAGGGTGATTAGACATTGGAATGGGCTGCCCAGGGAAGTGATGGAGTCACCGTCCCTGGAGGTATTTAAGGGAAGAATGGACGTGGCACTGGGTGCCATGGTCTGCTTGACAAGATGTTGTTAGGTCACACATTGGACTTGATGATCTCAAAGACCTTTTCCAACCTGATTGATTTTGTATGATTCTCTGAAATAGATTACACAAACACACTGAAGCGTGTTTAAACACTCAGCCATGACTTAATCTATTTATATTTATATCAAAGTGGTCAGGGAGACTAGAGCTATGACAAAGGGTTGCCCACAGCAGGAAATACTGCTGAGCGGTAATCTTGGATCATTAAAACAATGATCCAGTGAGAAATGCCCCTATCTGGGTGCCATATATTTTTATCTGCATGAGGTAAGAGGGAATTACAGAACTATAGAATAGGTTGAATTGGAAGGGAGCTTTAAAGGCCATCTAGTCCAACCCCCATTGCAATGACCAGGGACATCTTCAAGTAGAACAGGTTGCACAGAGCCTCATCCACACTGACACTAAATATTCGCAGGGATTGCAAATCTCCCAACACCCTGGGCAATCTGCTGCAGTGTTCCATCACCCTCACTATAAAAAAATTCTTTCTTATATCTAATCTAAATTTATCATCCTTCAGTATCAAAGCCATTCCCCCTTCTCCTCACACTCCATGTCCTGGTAAAAAGTACCTCTCCAGCTTTCTTGTAGGCTCCCTTCAGGTACTGGGGGCTGCTCTAAAGTCTCCCTGGAGCCTTTTCTTCTCCAGGTTGAACAACCCTAGCTCTCTCAGTCTCATTAGGAGACATGCTTCATCACTCTGGATCATCTTCGTGGCCCTCCTCTGGACTTGATCCAAAAGGTCCACGGTGTCTTTCTGGGGACCCCAGAGCTGGATGCAGTGTTCCAGGTCGGGTCCCACCAGAGCAGAGCAGAGGAGCAGAATCCCCTCCCTGCCCTGCTGCCCACGCTGCTTTGGATGCAGCCCAGGACACGTTTGGCTCTCTGGGCTGGGAGTGCACATGGCTGGGTCATGTCCAGCCTCTCCTCCACCAGCATCCCCAAGTCCTTCTCCCCAGGGCTGCCCTCCATCTGTTCATCCCCAGCCTGTATTGATACCGAGGGTGGCCCCAACCCAGGTGCAGCACCTTGAACTTGGTCTTGTTAAACCTCATGAGATTCCCATGGGCCCAATTCTTGAGCTTGTCCAGGTCCCTCTGGATGGCATCCCATCCTTCAGGTGTCTCAGCTGCACCACTCACACACCTGGTGTCCTCTGCAGACTTGCTGAGGGTTCACTTGATCCTGATGTCTGTCATTGATGAAGACATAAAACAGCACATTAAATACGAACACCTGAGGGACACCACTTGTCACTGGCCTCCTTCCATCAGGACACTGAGCTGTTGATCACCACTTTTTGGATGTCACCATCCAACCAATTCCTTACCCACTGACCAGTCTACCCATCAAATCCATTTCTCTCTAGTTTAGAGACAGCACCCGAGTGCCACGACTTTTCAAAAATCATGGAGAGTAGCTTGGCAACCTGTGGGGTCTGTCTCGGTTTGGA
>VZRS01014593.1:716316-777562 GCA_013398055.1 Ifrita kowaldi | reverse complement strand
AGGTTGTCTGTCAATTTAGGTCACCCCACTACAGTGCTGTGTGAGGGCACTCAAAATAAACTGTTCCATAACCTTACCAGGTACCGAGGCCAGACTGACTGGCCTATATTTCCAGGATCCTACTTCCTACCCTTCTTGTGAATGGGCGTCACATTGGCCAGCTTCCAGTCATCTGGAACCTCATCAGTGAGCCAGGACTGTAGGTAAAAGATGGAGAGCGGCTTCTCAAGCTCATCTGCCAGCTCCCTCATCACCCTGGGATGGATCCCATCTGGTCCCATAGATTTATGAATATCCATGCGGCTCAGCAGTTCTCTGACTGCCTCCTCCTGGATAACAGGGGGACCATACTGCTCCCTGATACCATCTACCAGCCCAGGAGGACAGTCATCCTGAGGACAAACTGTCTTTCTGATAAAGACTGGGGCAAAGAAGCCGTTAAACACCTCTGCCTTCTCCTCATCTGTGGTCACTAAATTCCCTCCTGCATCCAGCAGAGAACCGAGGTTGCTCTTACCCTTCCTTTTTGCCATTAAGCCATTTGTAAAAACATTTTTTATTATCCTTCACAAAAGTTGCCAAATTTGATACAGGCTATAGAACTGACTGGACTGTTTGATTAATCAACTCTTGAAATATCTGTGAAGTCTCTATCAAGAACTTCAAAGTAGTTCATTTAATTTTTCTGGGAAAATAAAAAGCAAGCAAGCAAAACAAAACAAAGCAGGTTTTGCACCTTTGTAGAGAGTGATATGTTTTATTAATAGTCTCCATCTTGGGTTTTTTTGTTTGTTTGTATTTTTCATGGAGGAATGTCCTTGTCCCATATGAGTAACAGTTACCATTGCACTAGCCCTCACCTTTGACAAAATTGCGTTATACCATTAGCATCCTGACAGGGACCCACCCTTGAAAAGAGAAAAGGATCAGGATCCTTTCATAAGCTTTCTTAAAAAGTTTGGTCAACATAAAACACTAAGTTGTTTGGAATGTAGTCTGTTGGAAACTTGGAGGCACCTTTCCAATCTTTTCAGCAAGAACCTTTTTCTTTTTCAGTGGAGGTTGCTAATTGCTTATTAAGCTGCAGGTAGAAGTTCCTCAGGATCAAGGCTGATGCACACTGGTGGTGCTACTGGCTTTGGCTACACCTCTCCTGTCATGGACCACATCCTCAGTTGCACCTGGCTCTTCCTCTTTGGAGAGGCAGAGCTGCTCAGTGTTGGGAGCTGTCATTCTGGCGTTTGTTGTACATGCAAAAAATAGTTCAAAGCAATCCTTAAAGCAGTAGACAATTTTTCTAGTTTTATTCCTTAGAGCACTTCATTACACATGCACGCTCACGTGCGCATGGAGTTTTGCATTTTCTCACTGCCCCAGGCCCCCCATATGTGTTTGCTGCCTGCCTCACTGACATCCTCTCCTGTGAGTCAGCAGTCTGGGAGGGAAGGACAGGCATTACAGCCATTTTTCTTGCTCCTGTTCAGAAAAGAAGCCTGCTGCTCTGACACAGAGAATAAAGCTGCATTCCCCAGCCCTTTCTAAAACATACTCGTTGCAGTGTGATATTTGCTTCTTATTGGCACTATTCAGTGTTTTGTTCCAGTGCCCTTCCAATTATTACTGTATATTAATTTTGATTAGACAGGAGGCTGCTTTGTGAGTCTTGACTTCCTGCCAGTACAATCAAGTGTGAGCCATGGGAATGAGAAGCAAATGTTGCTTTCAAAACCTTGTGAAGAATATATTACTTCTAAGTCACAGTAAATATATATAATTTTAAAAAGAATAAATGTCTTTGTTGGTAGACCAGGAATTGAGATAGGGCATGAACCTTACCCTGAAATGTGGAAGAATATCTGAAAATTTATGGAGTATCTGTATAAACTATTTTATTAGTGTATTTTCGAAACTCAAACTTTGTATTTTTTCAATTTTTAATCGGCTGTTTGCTTAATGCATCAACCACTGCACTATAAATTACACGAGTAGAAGCTATGTTAGGCAGAAAAAATAGGAATGGCATAGGTTCTTAAACACCTTATCGTGAAATATACTACAAGGAATTCAGATAGGAATGTTTATTCAGGTAAGTTTTGTGGTTTGTGCTACTGGGAAAGGGTGAGCGTGGAGTTGTCCCTCTCCTATTGTCCTTCCCCTACACCGTCCCTCCCCGCCAACATCCCTGGTTTCATCTATGGATTTAAGAATTCTGCACGTTTAACTCTCAGAGCTCACAAAAAGGCAATTGCAGCATACACAGAGCTTTTCTGGGGCCTGAAAAAGGAGTTTTGAATGTCTTTCTTTTTTTTCTTGCTCTGCTTATTTTTCTGGCTGAAGTAATTGTCCTTCTTAGTCCCCTTGCTCATCTCACTCCCTTCTTTGGCTGGCGACTGCTGAGTTGTCATCATGCATTACTTACTGTTGAGAGGGTAACTCCTGTGGCCCTGCTTGTACGTAGCTCAGTCAGCAGCAGGTGCTGGAGGAGCAAAGCATGTCAATATTTCATGCATTTAAAATCAAACACATTGGCTCACATATGGCTGCTCCAAGTAGCACTATATGTGAGCATGCTTGCTTTATGTAGGTGTGCTGAACTGCTGTCCCTAATGCACCTCCAGCCTGGCAATATAAATGTGATTGTGAGCAAGCAGTGTGATAAAGAAGCGTTATCTGGGTTATGAAACTAAGCATCCCAAAATTACAAAATAGGAGATTCATGCTTGGGGGCTGAACAGGGGTTTTGTATGAATCCATTGTATGACAGGAAAATGACACGTCATGGAACTACAGAATGGATCATAAGGGGGCAAAGTTTTAGTATAGACAATTCCCAATTTTCTACTCTTGATTTTACAGCTGCAATATTACTTTGACTTAGTTTTCAGATATAATTTATGCCTATGGGAGTTTGAACATCATACACTTGTTTTTACCTTTTTCACTGCATAATCGGTGTCCTTTCCTTGAAATCTTCCTTCAGAAGCTGAGCTTGAGCTCTGAATTTTTAATATTGCAGCATGGATCTCCACAGGTTGAGCTGCAGAAGTAACTGCTCTAACTCTGGGGGGTAAGCAGGCGTGCAGGTCAGATGGGCGCTGTTGGCTATGTTTGATCAAGAAGGAGCAGCTGAGATGTCTGGTTATATTCTGCCATATATCGCACACATTTTAAGTATAGTTCTCTCTTCACATCCGCCAATACAGACCTTGGCTTAGCAGATTTCTGTATCTTTGTTCTTCTTTAAGTTGCTACCAGGAAGAGGGCCACTCAAATGAAAATGAAGGAATGCCTCACTTGCCAAACTGAAAATCAGGAAAGGGTGTGTCTGGCTAATGACTTCCACATTTTCAAGTGTTTGGCATTAGAACTTAACTAAAAAACAAACCCCCCACCCTAGAGGAAACCTCAGGCTGACAGATTAGAAACTTGGTGTATAGGAAATGTTAACAGTTTTTGCAAAAAGCAAGCATCCCTCCCCCAAACCAACCAACAGACCAGCCATCAGCACCACAAAGAAGAAGAATCACAAAATATCCCAAAAAGCCTTTTTTATTAATCATGCAGCAAAGACTAGCCTGCTGCTGCAAAAAAAAAGAAACTAGACTTTGGAAAGTTAAAGACAGTTTTTAGTTTTTAATTTTGTTACTATGGGGCTGAGACGCTTGCTGAAGAAATCTGTGAATATTTAGCTACCCTGGGGAGAAATCAAAGCATAGTGCATTGACATTTTTGTCCTCAAATTATTCTATCTGATTCCTTGTACCATTGATGGGCATGAGATTTAACTGTCTACTGAGAATGAAGGGGATAGTGCAGAGTACAAGGAAAGGGAAACAAGTGGAAATGTACTAGATGAAAATCTTTTCTCTAGGAAGGTAAATTCTTTACAGGATTTTATTTTTCTGGGCTGGAATTTTACTTTAGTGTTTCTGTGTTTACAATGATTGAAAAGAATTAAACTTTGTTTCCTATTTAATGGGGAGGATATGTTATTGCCTTTTTATAAAAAAAACCACCTCCCACTTTCTTTTCAAGTTATTATATACTCATTGTATTTCCTATATGCAAACTGGAATAGGTTTTTTTAATTGTCATTTCCATTATCCATTTTAAAACAGTGCTGAAATCTTGGAACAGTCTTGCTTAGAAAATAATTCTGCCAGTTAATGTTGCAGTTGCAAACTAAAAGATATACCAAATCTGACACTTTTTTGATAAATTTTTTGCTTCTTTTTTCCAAATTTTGAACCAAATTACTTACTTTTCCAATACCATCCCCCCTCTTCACGTTCCCTCTTTTGATCTTCCCGGCTTCAGGAGGTTTGGAAGTCTGAATACTTATCCTGAGAGACACATACTGCAGCATAAATCATGTTGATGCTGTTGAAACAAAATGTCTCTGCTTTGATTATATTTCAAAACTACAGAAGATAAAAACAGAAGCCAGGTAATCCTCGGTACCATGGACTGAGAGAAGGCAGCAAAGGCTAGACACTGTGAATTAATGTAACAAGCAGAAAGCAGACAAAAAGGAACAAAGCAATAGGGGTCTTATAGGAATGATGTGCTTTTGGAAAAAAGAATTAGAAGTATATTTTAAGGAATTTTATTTATCTCAGCTCTCCTCTGTTTCCTGAACAATGGGTGTCAGTCTTATCTCTGCCTAGATATGCTGTCATGTGAAAGCTCCTATCTGTAGATCCCACCCCATTTCAAAACCTACAAATATATTTAGCCTCTCAAAATCCTTTCACAGAACCAGGAAACAGCAGCTCTCTGTCACCAGTCTGCTCCTGGCTTTTGGAAGAGATTTATTTTACCACCATGGATAGGAGCAGTGGGTCTGATAGATGTTCACAGGTATATTGAACAAATTCTGCAGAATATAAGATTTTTTTAAAATTTCCTCTAAGTAACAAGTGCCTGTGTAGAGGGAATAAACAATGAAATGCCTGGCTTTGTTGCTAATCCTTTGTTTTATTACCAGCTGCCCAGAAGTAGCAAAGATTCCCTCTCTCCAACAACCCCCCATGCCTTTTGCTAACTTGCTGACTTGTGGTCTTTTAATTTATAACCAGGCTATTCAAAAGTAAACACTTGATATACAGTTGAGAGGTGTTTGTGCACCTGTGTGTCCATGGTCATACAAGCAGAGACCCAGAAATTTAATGTGGGGTTTTTTTGATGTGTGACTACTAGTATTGATCCCATGACTTTCACAACTACCTGGGAAGCTTTGGCTGCAGGAATAAATCCCTAGGAAAATAATAAAATAGGTAATAAATATGTAAATAGTTTACAATATAGGTGGAGCGACAGAGATTATGGGCCTGACCTGCATTGTCCTCATTCACTGTACTTGGGCTTTGTCTTCTTTGGAGCAAAACCCGGATTGTTTTTATCATTAAGTGATTGTCTTTTCTGCAAAAGAAGCAAACAAACCCCAAACCTGATAGACATTTTAATAGAAATAAAACTGGTATTGTCATCCCACTGCAGCTTTCTGAGACCAAGCTTATGCACCCCTATTTTTCTTGGGGTGGGCTAGCAGGAAGGTAACAACATCTTTCTGGCTGTCTTTTCATGGAGATTTTCAACTATGTTTGTCTAACAGAGCTGAGGTAACTTAACAGACTAGTACATTCCTTTTGACCATTGACCGTGTTCACTGAGACCGCGTACTCTGGAAATAATATATTCTGAAGCTTTATCAGGCACTAGGGTGGTGGTACCAAACAGGTGAACCTGTTTGTCTATGCTCTACAGAACAAGCAATGAGGGTTTTGAACTTTCTGAGTCTCTGTGTACAACACTGTAAAACAAGATCCATAAAGTATGTCTCTCATAGAAAAGGTGTGGGATTCAAAATATACTGATAGGATTGGGCCATTTGTTTAAAACATTCCTGAAGGAAGGTTTGTACTTTACCATAATGCAGTGGTTACAGCTTATGTCCAGATGTGGGACACCTGGTTTGTAGATGTCTACTGGCTTCAAGGTGCCCTCCAGCATGTTCCTGATAGCCTACACTTAGATTCTGGAAAAGGCTAACTTCTAAGATGCCTCCTCCTTGATAGCATGTCACAGTAACTGATTTAAATGGATTTGCAGGAGCAAGTTCTGAATCCAGACCCTACAAAACAAAATTTACTTTTCATCTAAGGATATTGAGCTGCTTCAAAACAATCTCAAATAATAAAATCAGACTTTCACTAAGCTAGAGTGCTCCATGGCTGTAACCCTGTTGTTTCCTGCATTAACCTAAAGCTGCCTCAAATATTCCAGTGTGGCAATCTTTCTGAGACAGGCTGCTGTCTCATGTGTTGCATAATCTGTGGTTAGAGCTTTCCCTTAAGTTTCTGCTGGAAGGTTAGAAGCTGTAATGCTGTCCTTTTGTGCAGATGGTCTGTTGAGATTCCATTTCATCATGTCACTAAAAGTAAAGGATTTTTTAATCAGAATTGGTAACTGCTCAGCACAAGGGAACATAAGTAAATCTTTAATAAAAATTGCAAATGGTTTGCTTTACCAGTGGATATGAATTTTGTCACTGAAGGATTCACTGAAAGCTATTTGAAAACCCTCTGATTAAATGAGAAAGACCTTTAGAACAATTTAAAATTAATTTAACAAACAGCCTAGAGCTTGACCTCATTTGACAGCCAGTCTCATCCAAACTACTGACCTTCTGACTTCCACTCAGTCTGTCTCTTCCTGATTCCACCAACTCCCTTCCAAAAAGTGGATGCCTTTCTAAGAAATGGTCTCAAACTAGCCAGTTAGGATGCTGTTTAGGCTTGAAATCTGCACCTAGCAGTCAGCTCAGTTCTCTGAGCTTTAATTCTTTCAGTGTCCTACACACCAGCTTTTTTTTTTTTCAGAATGTCTGTGCTCTGCAAGTGAGGATCATGCAGAAGTATCTGAGATGGATCAAGTCAAAGCAGCAAAATCCTTTTGCATCCATGCAGTGATCTGCCAGATTCCAAAATGATCCTGAGATAGGTAAATCTACCTTTTCAGGTTACCTTTTAGCAGTACATCTTTCCTTGGACATTGCACCACAAGGGTACAATTGCATTGTTTTAGGAATTAGAGAGGTCTGAACTGGCTCCACTCTCCATGCTGTGATCACAATTTGCAGTTGAACTGCGCTCTGTGATCAGGATAAAACCTTCTTTTAATGGCAGACCTATGGGTTAGTCCTCTTAATTATACTTTAAAAGGAATAGTGGTAAACTTAAGCCATGATTTCTCACAAACTTCCACGCTTGAATCTAGAACTACCCATGACTGTGCATGCAAACAAATATATGGGGAAAAATTTTCAAGTCCCCTCTAAGAATGTGGAATTCTGGGACAACACTGTGGCTGCAGAGCTATGGAACGGGCCAGGGATCAGGCTGTTCTGCTGAGGTGCTGCTGCTCTGACTGCTGGGTGCATGAGGGCCAATCTCATTTTTGGCTCTCTGAATACTGCAATGCAAAGTTTATCCTTGAAATGACAGGTCCCTGAAATATTAAAACCCTTGCATGTTCCCTGCTGTCCTCAGATCACCCAGCCAGCTGGCAGAGAAACACTGAAGGAAAATTTTTAGATACTCTCCCTCTTCACTAAGGAAGGATTTATGTAAGTGCATATTGGCACATAGTCATGTATGAGCACATACACAAGGACTTGCTGAAAATACACTTGCAGTATTAGTTGACAGAAGCTCCTGGGAGTTTAGATTTGGTTTTCTGCCTCTGTATGAGTATTAGAAATACTGGCTTTTCAGTGCTACATTTAGGTGTCTATGATGTTATCCTTTTGTGTGCAACCACACTTAACTAAAAAAGATTCAATAATTTAATTTTTTTAACAAAAGGTGATTGAAGAAAGGACTATAAATTACTTAGAAAAGCAGTCAGATTTTCTTTTTCTTTACAGATAGAGAAGATGTTCAGGAAGTCTGTGTTATTCAGTGCCATGCTCCGTAGCTCTTACTAATTATAAAATGCTACACAACTTGCAGTAGGGTGATTAACATGCATGCTTAAAATATTTTCAGAGAGCTCAAGTGTTGTTTTCCAAATTGACTTTAATTAGATTTACCGGGTGCTTAATCTCATTGTTTCTTTTGAGATTGGATTCTTAAATTAGTGATAGTAGAGCAAAACATGAAGAGAAGTGTTTATCTGGGAGTATGAGGGATTGAGTGAATAGAGAGCTGGGAATCCTGATGTGGAAAGGAGCAATGAATTTGGGAATGGAACTGGAAAGTGTCAGACACTCCATGTGGTACCTGCAGTCATGACCGCACAAGGTGTGACAGGACATTGTAGAACATGCTGTGTAAGTTGTGATGTAGGTGTGTGTGGTGTACAGATGTGATGTAGAGACAGATGGAACTATTGCACTGAAGACAAATACAGCAAAATATACAATTAAATCTGAGAGTAGGAAAAAGTGAAACAAAAAATTAAACAGTTAAAAGACCTTACAGGCAGCACAGTAAATTCTGCTTTACAGGATGCTTTAAGGAAATGGGGTTGCATTGAGATCAGAAATAGGAATAAAGAACAGATATATAAAATTCTTGATCAGATTTCATGTAAGAAATTCAGAGAAGTTTTCCAAGGATAGGGTGCCATGTTCACACTTACTACAGATCATGGTTACTAAAACCAAGGAGGGGTTTGTGACACATGCATATGCAATATTTTGATGAGTGTTATAAATTTTAATTTTACATTGTGCCTCATATTGTTTATACTGTCTATTGATAATACAATGATGAGCTTTCTATCTTTTGAAAGATTCTGGAAGAAAACATTTCCCTAGATGTACGTACATTATTTCACTGTTACTCTTGGTCTTTCTCTTGTGAGTATGAAGAATATTCTCCTCCTCATGGATTAGAACCTTTCCTTCTATAAGTTTCAATATCTTTTCTTTGTCATACCTTCTGGCAAATTTAAAGAGGGGCAAATTGGATATAATAGAGATTGAGCTCTTTTTATAACCTTTTAAATAATTAAGTCCCCTCTACATCTGCACTGTCCAAGACAGCCTAATCCTCTCTCTCAATTAATGAACCTTATCATTTCCCTGTGTGTCAAGTTATTCCTTCAAGAGTTTTTCCTCATAACAGTTTTGGCAATAGACTTGTAATCTTTCCTGAATTATATTTTTATAGGTTATACTAGGTAAGTGTCTAATTAGTATAATTTAAGATATGTAGTGAGAGGTTTATTTGAATTTTTCTTTCCATAGAAATGATGCACCCGGAAAAAAACTTTTCTTGTTTGCTTTATTTGAAACCCATAGAAAAAATTCAGTTCTAATTACAGACTTTATTTCTATGGCACATAATAAATATGTTTAGCTGCTGACCATTGAAAGGATTATTGGATATCAGGGACAGAACATCAGTCAGATACTTTAGTATAAGCCGCAGGAGACAACCTTCAATATACTTGAATTATGCATTTCAAATGTTACTTTTTCAAATAGGACATTATTGTGGCATGAATCTTTTTTATTAAAATAAAAATCTAGTCTTTATAAAAGCATAACACTTTTTAAGACTTAAAAAGAGTGAGAATCCCTGAGTAGGTGACAGCACTTATAGCAAGGAAGGCAGATGTGATTCATGTATGAAAGCTGGTCATGAAAACAGAGATCTTTCCCCCAAAGTCTTATTATAAGTGAGGCGAGCTTCTATACAAGTCTTATAACATGAAAGGATAGTATTCATCTCGAGAGAAGTCATTTATCAGGGCATGACACATGTAATTCTGCTTTCCCCAAAGTACTCACTTGCTGGTGAAAAGGATCATGTTTCATTCTTTTCTAGGGGCAGCCACAGAAAGAAATCACCAGACTGCTATTCTTTTGCATTAGATTTAAATACATAATATGCCAAGTGTTTCACTAGTTCATTGTTACAAAACTATCTGTTGATTTGTTTAAATTTTCTTTTATTTCTCTGTATAAGTTGAGCACAGATATAGCATTGATGGACATTGTGCTGCTTTGTATTACCATTTTTTATTTTAGGGTATGGGCAATATTTTGTGTGTCTGTTAGGTTTTCATCAGGCTTAACAGTGAGCAAACAGTTCAGCTACATTACTGTGATTCTGAGATTTCCAATGCAGTGAGAGGCTGTTCTGTCCCAAGATCCCACATATTTGCTGAATTTGGTCTTATACCACACAGAAAACACTGCAGTTTTGTTCCTGATAAACATGGACTGAAGAAGGAAATTAGCTAGTGGGAAGGCAAGATCGTCTTTGCAGTTGTAAAGAAATAAATAGGTGATAGACAGTAGGTAACATGAAGCAGAAAAACAAAATATGAGGGTGGGGTGGAAAAAAGGCACTGCTTTTCTTACAACAGCAATTTACAAATGGAAGCAGAGTGCAGTAAGGAGGAAAGAACTCATCAGAATTCATCAGAGCTGGGAGATAAAAAAGCATTCCAAATTAAAAAAAGTGGGCATTATGTCTGGAAAAAGGTGAATGTTCCTCCCATCTTCAGCAAAGGCAAGAATGGCAACAGCCCAAATAGCCTTGCCTTTATGCTATGAAATGTTATGTCCTTAGAGAAGCCACCTCTGGGTACATGATGGACTGACTGGGGACAGCTATCATCGATGTAACAAGGGCAGATTATACCTGACTGACATGGCTACTGTCTGTGGCGGGATTGGACCATCTCTATTGCAAACAGGGCAAGAGCAGTGAAAGCTGTATACTGTAGCTTTAGCAAGATTTTGTCATGGTTTCTCACAGTATTCTTTTAGCCAGACCAAGTAGACATGGGTTGTAAGTGTGGACTACATGGTGGCTGAGAAACTGGCTGGCTCACCAGCCTCAGTGGAGTGGTAGTATTTCACAGCCTAGCTGGTTGTCACCCAGATTAAAAAGAAAATAATTCTCCATCAATCTGGTTGAGTACTGGAGCAGGGCCCAGAGTGATTGTGAAATCTTCATACTGGAGTTTTGACAGAACTTGACAAGGCAGTGTCCTGGGCAGCTGAATCTAACATTGAAGTTGGCCTTGTTTTGAGCAGAAGGTTGAGCTGGATGTCTCCCAGATGTCTCTTTCAAGCTAAAATTGTTCTGTGATTCTGAATTGTCTCAGTACCTTCAATAATCACCCAAACCAAGCCTGATCGTTGAGTTTTGTCATGCCCACTCACTGCATGGATCACTCTGAATTCACCAGGAAAACAATATTAGATGCAGGTAATCACTTCAACATTCAGTGTGCATGGTGAACAGCGTATCATTACCAGAAACTGCATCATTAAATATGTAAAAGGCCTTGCTAATCACTGACCATTGTTAAAGATTCATATAGTCTAAATTCTTTCCCAGAATTTTAACAACCTGCCTCTTCAATTAAAATAAAATAAATGCATCAGAGCACAGAGAATTATCAAGTGCAGAAAATTACAGTTGAAAATGGACATCCTTACTTGATTGAAAAAGTCACCTAATCAATGGGATCATTGAAGTAATGCATAATCAAGTAGCAGGGAATGTTCAACAGCTTTCCTCTGCATGAAAATTGTGAATAGAATTTAATTGTTCCTGGACTGAATTTCCTTTAACCACCTTGAGTCACATTTTAGCAACACCATTGTATGAACTCTGAGCTGTTACTACTAATCAACCTAATGAAAAATTTGCTGAAGCCTGTACAAAAGTCTTCAGGAAGAAAAGAAGAGGTGGGTTTCATATATGTATATAAAATTACTTTTGTTCAGAGTTAGAAAAGCTCCTTAAGAGCTAAAGGATAGCACTTAAAGCTATCCAACCCAGACATATCAGTTGAGGAAATGTATTGATGGATATTTACTTTTTGTGTTGCATCATTGCAGTATTTAGGAACCCCATAAGGAAATTTTAATGGAGAGTATCTTCTGTTGAAACCGATTAAGTTTTGATTCAGTGAAGGCCCTCTTGATAAAAGCTGCTGTTCCCACCAGTGTCTCTGGTGCTTCCTTTGCAGATGATTTTATGACATAATAGGTTTTATATTCATTTATGTCACACTGAATCCTACCGTCGGAGTAAGCTTTCTGGAACCAGTTCTGCTGGTTTTCCGTAGCTCTGCTGCTGACTTGCATGAGACTTTTGGATCCACACTAAATATAGAGTTGGTACCAATGGGACTGTATGTTATTTCTGTAAGCCACTCTCTTCTGTAATGGCTACAGGAGATAACAGCAACACTACAGTTATATTTGTTGGTTTAAGCAACAGAGGTTTGTTTTGGTTTTGCTTTGTGGTTGTTATTTTTAAAACGTTCCCTGTTTTTTCAGCACTGAAGTAAGAAAAACTTCACAGTAGCTTCATCGTATGTTCGATCTATGAAGTCGTATTGACTGTCAGGTGTAAGCATTCTGACAGCTGTGAAATGAGTGGATGCTGTGGTGCTAAGGAATGAAGGATTTGGAACGGCAGGAGTTCTAGGGCAAGGAGCATGCTTCTTGTTTTTTTGTTGAAAGTGGCAGATGTGGTTATGAGTGAAGATTACTATTATTTCAGCGTATCCACCCTGAAGTCTGTCACTAGATACAAGACGGTATTTGAAAGAAAAGGTTGATGTGCACGCAAGGTAAGGCTCTGAGAGAAAACCATACTATAACAAGAAGTTAGCAAGCTTGTACCTGTCTGCCTTTTACAAAGTAGTTATCAGAGCTTTTAGAAGAGAGATTTTCAGATATGGAAATGGAACTGGGTATTAGGGACATATACAATTTGGCAGTAGGAGATCAATCTCTGTCACTGACACACACACTTCAGTGAGGTTTTAATTTTATCATACCTTGTCTTTCTCATGAACTTCGCTAGCAAATGTTAACACCGTACTCAGTTTGTTTGGTCAAAATGTTTCTCCTCAAGATTGCAAGTGGTGGGCGTAAATAGATGGTTCAGGGTTCATTTCTGAATTTGAAAAGTAAACTGCAGCAGTCTCCGTCTTCAGTGAGCAAGCTCTGAAGGGCAGAGAAGCCTCATTTGTTATGTAAAAGAAGATAAGGTTTTTTTGCTATTGTGATTAGATTGTTATGGAAAAGCATCATAAAATGTAATGTAGAATTTTGTAAAATGCTAAAACACTTTTAAAATGCACCAAAAAGTTTTCTAGTTCTTCAATTAAAATTTATAACTCTCCAGTTTTACCTCGATTTTGGGGTAAATTCCTTGGCACCTTATTTGTTTCATTCCACTAAATTCATCTAGACTCCTCCATAACAGGAACGACAGATGACCCCAAGAGGCCTGGACTTACTTTGACTGCTATTTTTACCCTATTGGAGACTTAGTGATTGAAGTTCAGTGTCATGTACTGAGAATGAAATCTGTCAAACAGTTTAGAAAAACGTGGCTAATTTAGCAGTGTTAGATAAAACAACTCCTTTCGCTTTTTCCTCTGAGAGTAATAGCCTCTATTTTCAGCACAATTGGCCTTTGGCAACTGTTGGTAACATGGGAGGGTATTTTTGGAAAAGGAAGGAAATAAAAAAAGGATTAAACCACGGGGAATTGCAAGGGAGAGAGAATGCTGAAGAACAGAACTGCTAAGGAAGAAATAGCTTTACAGCAAGTTCCTGGACTATAGCTTTTTATTTCTCTTGTGTTCCCTATATGGGTTCAAAATAGGTCAGACACAAAAATGCATGCTTTATCTTACCATTGTGGTTTAGCCTCAGCTGGCAACTAAGCACCACACAGGAGCTTGCTTGCTCCCCACACCTCTCTCCCCACCCTTCCTTGGGATGTGGAAGAGAATCAGAAAAACGTAAAACCTGAGGATTGAGATAAGAATAGTTTAGTAATAGAGGGGGAAAAAAGTAAAACATAATAATAATTTTAATGAAAAGGAGGGGGGGAGAGATGATGAAAATCCAAGAAAAAAGTGATGCACATTACAATTGCTTATTACCCACTGATGGATGCCCAGCCTGCACCACAGCACAGGCTGGCACCTCCCAGCCAATGCTCCCCAGCTTTTGTAATGAGCAGACATTTTATGCTGTGGAACATCCCTTTGGCTCGCACAGGTTAGCTGTCCTGGCCATGCTTCCTCCAAGCTTCTGTGCACCTGCTCTCTGGCAGAGTATGGGAAACTGAAAAATCCTTGACTTAAGGTAAAGCACTGCTCGGCAGCAGCTAAACTAATGTGTTATCAACATTACTCTCATCCTAAATCCAAAACACAGCCCTGTATCAGCCACTAAGAAAAAAGTCAACTCTATTACACACAAAATCACAACAGTATCCTCCTCTTATTCCATACCACTTGTGTCATGCCAGGTTCCACGCTTTCCAGTACACCGTCACCTTTTCTGTCCTTCAATTTATATACACACAGGTATCATTCCCTTAGTTTATGGACCATCCTTACAAAACTCCATTGAGTTCATTTAGTCCATGACATCATGCTCTATGTGTCAGAAATGTCTCAGGGCAGTAAAGGTGGTGTGTAGCGTTGGGTTGCTGCATGCTGAAGCCAGTTCTGATTCCATCACTGTTGCGCTTGTTTGTTTTCATTTAAGTTCATTCTTCATTAATGTGGTGATTGAAAAGGAATTGGGTTCAGATCCTCAAGTCTGGAGAGGCAGAGACAGGTACCATGAGGTGCCCAGTGTGGTGATGGGCAACTAGCTGCCATAAAAGTGATAATATATAGCATTATATAGGAGTTAATATAATTTAATTTATTGGTTATTTTCACCCAAAATCAAATCCCCTTCAGGCAGACATCAGACTCCTGGCCTCCCACATTACCTACTTAGAGCACCAAGGTCCTTGAGAAAAAGCAACCTCGTGGATAGGCAGCCTTTGCTCGAAGCAGGAATAGCCCAGCATATTTTTATGTGCACTACAGGAACTTTATCCACTCCTGCAGTATATTAAAGTTTTGATTGGGCAGTGTCAACCAGATTGGCAGCTCCTGTAGTGTTGACTATTCAAATGACTTTTGTTAACTGTGTATCCCAAGGTTTAAAGGTCCCTCCACCAATTGCTGTCAGTGTCACCTTTAGCAATCCATCATATTATTAGATTTTCCTCGAGGCTGGTGTGTGTGACACACCCCCTCCATGCCATGTTCTTTAGGCCAGGTGTCTATGAAGTTGTTTCAGAAATGAGTCCCACTGTCTCATTTTTTTTCTGGGGTATCATGTCACCATAAGCCTTGCTTTTCAAGGCCCAGGATAGTGTTCTGGTCAGTGGCATGGGACACAGGATCTCTGTCTGGCCATCCAGTGACCGCTTCCATCACTGCAAGCACATGGCCCTGGCCCTGGTGGGTTTTTATAGCCAACCTGCCAGGCCCTCCAGGTTTTACTGCAGACACCATCCTCCACACAAGCTTGTCCTGCTTGATTGCAGCTCATGTTTCACATCCATGGATGACCTTTGTGAGAGTGTCCATGGATAAGTTCCACCCCTCGGTCATGAGCCCATCCGTGTGTTACATTCCTTCCTTGATGGCCCAAGGTGTCACGGGCCCACTGAGATAGAAATAATTCATACTCATGATACATCTGAGCCACTTCAATTTTAGCAGCCTAATCTACCTGTTGGTTGATCTGATGTTCTTCAATGGCCTAGGTCTTGGTACATGAGCATCCATGTGGTGTACCAGGTTTTCCACCTGGGCAGCATTATCTTGCCACAGTCATATNCAACTCTATTACACACAAAATCACAACAGTATCCTCCTCTTATTCCATACCACTTGTGTCATGCCAGGTTCCACGCTTTCCAGTACACCGTCACCTTTTCTGTCCTTCAATTTATATACACACAGGTATCATTCCCTTAGTTTATGGACCATCCTTACAAAACTCCATTGAGTTCATTTAGTCCATGACATCATGCTCTATGTGTCAGAAATGTCTCAGGGCAGTAAAGGTGGTGTGTAGCGTTGGGTTGCTGCATGCTGAAGCCAGTTCTGATTCCATCACTGTTGCGCTTGTTTGTTTTCATTTAAGTTCATTCTTCATTAATGTGGTGATTGAAAAGGAATTGGGTTCAGATCCTCAAGTCTGGAGAGGCAGAGACAGGTACCATGAGGTGCCCAGTGTGGTGATGGGCAACTAGCTGCCATAAAAGTGATAATATATAGCATTATATAGGAGTTAATATAATTTAATTTATTGGTTATTTTCACCCAAAATCAAATCCCCTTCAGGCAGACATCAGACTCCTGTCCTCCCACATTACCTACTTAGAGCACCAAGGTCCTTGAGAAAAAGCAACCTCGTGGATAGGCAGCCTTTGCTCGAAGCAGGAATAGCCCAGCATATTTTTATGTGCACTACAGGAACTTTATCCACTCCTGCAGTATATTAAAGTTTTGATTGGGCAGTGTCAACCAGATTGGCAGCTCCTGTAGTGTTGACTATTCAAATGACTTTTGTTAACTGTGTATCCCAAGGTTTAAAGGTCCCTCCACCAATTGCTGTCAGTGTCACCTTTAGCAATCCATCATATTATTAGATTTTCCTCGAGGCTGGTGTGTGTGACACACCCCCTCCATGCCATGTTCTTTAGGCCAGGTGTCTATGAAGTTGTTTCAGAAATGAGTCCCACTGT
Source organism: Ifrita kowaldi (assembly GCA_013398055.1). Taxonomy (NCBI): domain Eukaryota; kingdom Metazoa; phylum Chordata; class Aves; order Passeriformes; family Cinclosomatidae; genus Ifrita; species Ifrita kowaldi. The sequence continues at coordinate 760,964 of VZRS01014593.1, read as the reverse complement.
CTCATTTTTTTTCTGGGGTATCATGTCACCATAAGCCTTGCTTTTCAAGGCCCAGGATAGTGTTCTGGTCAGTGGCATGGGACACAGGATCTCTGTCTGGCCATCCAGTGACCGCTTCCATCACTGCAAGCACATGGCCCTGGCCCTGGTGGGTTTTTATAGCCAACCTGCCAGGCCCTCCAGGTTTTACTGCAGACACCATCCTCCACACAAGCTTGTCCTGCTTGATTGCAGCTCATGTTTCACATCCATGGATGACCTTTATGAGAGTGTCCATGGATAAGTTCCACCCCTCGGTCATGAGCCCATCCGTGTGTTACATTCCTTCCTTGATGGCCCAAGGTGTCACGGGCCCACTGAGATAGAAATAATTCATACTCATGATACATCTGAGCCACTTCAATTTTAGCAGCCTAATCTACCTGTTGGTTGATCTGATGTTCTTCAATGGCCTAGGTCTTGGTACATGAGCATCCATGTGGTGTACCAGGTTTTCCACCTGGGCAGCATTATCTTGCCACAGTCATATAATCACTAAGATTGGAAAAGACCTCCAAGACTATTGAGTCCAACTTCTGACCAACCACCACCATGTCAACCTAAACATAGCACTAAGTGCCACTACATTGAGTAGTTTCTTGAACTCTTCCAGGCATGGTGACTCCACTATGTTCCTGGGCAGCCTGTTCCAACACCTGACCTGATCCCAGGATAAAAGACGTGTGATAGGAAATGGATGAATCTTTTAATAGTACAGTTTTCATTGTCCCGCTTCAGTGTTGTAACTGCAGATGCCTTGAAAGCCCGAAGTATGCAATGCAGGGCGATGACGGGAATCTTGTGCTGGTCATTTCCTAATTCTGTTTTACTGTGCAGGTACATCTCAAAGATATTTTTACTACTTTAATTGGTACTTTCATTAAGTGCATAGTGATGCTCATGGCAAAATCTGTTCAAATGTTGCTTATGGTAATCTCCCAGCCAAATGTAGATCTGACTCACTAAGTCTTTCTGTAAATTATAATAAAAAGCATGTAGATGTGTCACTCAAGGACATGGTTTAATGGTGGACCTGGCAGTGCTAGGTTTACAGTTGTATTCAATCTTACTGGTCTTTTTCAGCTAAAATTACTCTTTCATTATATATTTTGAAAAAAAAGAAGGACCTGTGCTTTTTCTCCCCCTTTTATTTGCCTGTGACAGATATTCCAATCATAAAGAGAGTGTCAAAAACAACTAACTCAGGTTTGTTTCTGTTTTTTTCCACTCAGCTTTGAAGTTCATGACAGTGTAGAGTTAGTATGAAATGTGAACAAAGAGGAAACATATGAGCAAATAGAGAAATAAAAAGAAAGAAATTATTCTTTCCATTGTTGTGGAGTGTGCAACTAGGACTTCTTGAATTTTATCTCAGTTATGAACTTCTGTGTTAATTCATTTTTTATATGTTTCTTGGTCTTCAAAAATATGGATAATCTGATTTAATAAGATTAAACCTATTAATATTTGAACAGAATGTTAATAAAGAATTAAAGTCTTCTTTTGGCTCTATCAACACGAGTCCAAAATAACTCTCTTGATTTCTTAGAATATTTGTCCAGTAATGCAATAGTACAAGGAATTGAAGGTAAAGTATGGTGCACTGCTTTTGAGCTCTTCAAAAGTACTTTCTTGCAAGACTAAATCATTTCTTTACCTGCTCACTAAATAGTTATTAACTGCACTTCAGTTTACACTAGAGTTTTTTATGAACAGTGATTAGATTGAGCTTTCAGCCAGAATGGGTCTTTCTTGTTCCATACCCAGTAACTGTGACTGAACTTTGAAATTAGCCGAGACCCGCAGAAAGGACGTTCAGGGATATGTCTACCGAGATATTCTTCCTGCTTCCATGCAGAAAAGAGGACTTGACTTGGACACTATTTGTAAAGCTGGTTTGATGCCAGATAAACTTGGATCTTTCAAAGTGCTTTCATGTCAGGATTAAGCTGCACTTAGGCTTTTATAAGAGTAATAAGGGTCTTCCAATGAAAAGAAAACCCAACCCAAGAAACCTCCAAACCAATCACAGGCCATGGGGAGTCCCCTTTTTCTAGGCTTTTTGTTTTTTATTTTTCTTCTATGCATTATCAGAAGCAAGGCATCCTTCCTCATTAGCCAATAGCACACGCGTATCTCCAAGCTGCTCCTGGAGTTCCACGGATTAGTTTCTTGATTTACTAATAGCTTTCAGGCCTTTTTCCTTAAGGGTACATACTCTGCAGGTTCAGTTATAGAACTAGTTGGACATGAAAAATTACAGGAGAGAGCTGCAAGCAAATAACATCATAGTGCTGAGCCTGTTTTCAAAGTAAGAAGGTGAACCTGCATGGCAGCCCAGTGCTGACAGCTCTGAGAAACACTGGCTTTTTGCACATTTACTGTTGGTTAACCTCTGTTTCAGGATTAGAGGCAAAATTATTGTCTCCAGTAAGAGTTAATGATGTTAAGAGTCATTAGTGCAGAGCTGGTTTTCTGTAAGAAGTCACAGTATAGTGAGGTGAAGTGGTATTTGCATATGACCTTCACTAAAATCTTTTGACAAAGTTACCTGCTATTTCTAGCAATTTAAAGAAATTCAAAATAACTATAAATATGAATTATAACATGTTTCCTATGTGTTCTAGCTATCTGTCATAATTATGTGATGGGTGGAAGTGCACTGATCTCTGACTACTACTTGAGCCTGGTATTAAAACTGCGTGATGTCTTAGTAAAGTTTCTCTTAGAAAAAGTAAATTTAATCCCTAAAATAGCCCATAAACTGGTTTTTGCACCTTATTAGAGATTGTCCTAGTAGTTAACTTCCCAGGGCTTTGCCTGAGGCTGGAGTGGTTTCTAACAATCCATCATTAACCTCTATGACAACCGCAGGTAGGCTGTGATTGTCAGAATTAGTCATGACATACTGTAGACTTCCTACTGTCATTATAAAAAATGCAGTTACACCAGATTTTGCACCCTTGCTAAGTGACTGGGTACGAGAATTAACATGAAATGAGTTTATTTCACACACTCTTTGCAGGCAACTCTTTGCTGTGTTTGTCCAAGCCCGTCCTTAGTGTCTTAAATAACTGCTACTGGAATAATCCGTTCTTCAGTATCGATGTCCCATTGACGTCCATGCATCACAAGTGCTCTGTGCAAATCCCTAGAGGAGGATCAGAATCTGTAAATAAACCTGATGAACTGGAAATAGTTGTAAATATATAATGAACTGTTGCTCTCCTATTGAGAAGAAAATATGGATATGCAACTTAAGCTTCTCAAAGTTAAAATCTATTTTTAAGCATGTGCTCCTAGTAACACGTTTCCTATAAATTGTTCCAGCTGCCAGTAATTTAGGCATTTATTGTGCTGTATGTTATAGCCAGGACAGAGGGTTAGCATTACAGACCTGAGAACTTCTCTCCCTTTTCTGGAATGAGTTCGTAAGAAAACTACATTGTCCTCCTTTCCGTATCTCCCTGTAGGTCTCAAACATAATAAATACATCTGGTAATCTAGATGTTTATGTAGCAATATGACTCCAATGTGATAAATCATATTATGTCACATCAAAAGGGTCTGATGTCAATTATTTGAATGGGAAACTTTCCTGAGAAAATGTCTTTATAACTGTATTTATACTGTGACATAGCATATTTTTACTTCTCTATGGTGCAGGAAGAAAATCTATACTTTTCTGGACTGACTTCATTATTAAATATGCAGAACATTCACGAACAATTTGAAGAAAAAGAATTTTAATTTCTGTGAATAAGTGTTGGTATTTAAACTTTATTTTTTTTAAGTTGAGAATTTCCTCAGGGCAGAAAACTTACTAGTGCTGTTCCTACATTGAGTCGAGATTGACAGGAAGATGATGCCTTTCTATTCTGCTAGGATGCAAAACTTTCTAGTTACTCATTTGTTTGGGCCAGTTATGCATGCTGAATGGAAAATACCTGAATGATAAGGAAGCTGTGTTATGATAAACTGAAGAACAAAGCACGCATTTGAGGAGAAGAGCACACTTCAAGGGCAAACTGAAGTACTACTTCAAGTGATGTGCAACTGATGAAATTAACTGGAAATTATAAAGAGTAAGCAGATCATGATGGTACATAGCACCATAACCCAGCATGTCTCTTTCTGGGAAGATATGATGAGGGAATGCGCATGTAAAGAGATGGCCTTGAAGGCAGCCAAAATTCAACAGGCACCATTTTCTTATGTGTCTGTGTAACAAGTGCTGAAAAATCAACTGCTTATCCTCTAGAATTTTTAGCTGCAGTACCAACTGTAGTGCATAAAATTGCCAGTCCTGACTCACCTTAAGATTCAAAAGGCAGCACAACAACAATGAAAGGAGAATCAAAGGACTGGAAGAACCTTGAAAAGGTCATCTAATTCATCCCTTTGTCCCCAAAGTCCACCAAGACAACTTAAAAACATTTTTGAATTAATTTTATCTGATCTTTTCTTTAAGACCAAAAGTTTTCCAGCTAGAGATTCCATAAAGTCTTAAACAGTCTGTAAAATCTGTAACCACCCTTACTGCTACAAAGTTTTTTTTCTTTTTTTTTCTTCCCCCTTCTTTTACTGTAATTTAAATTCTTCGCTTGCTTTTTTCTTAATTAGGACAAGAATTAGGACAAGAAAACCAATTTGTTTTCATTCTTTTCTGCTATGCTTATTATATTATCCCACTTTTCAGCCTTGTCTTGTCTAGATTAGATAACTACTATTCCTTTTCTTTTTCCGTATAGATCATATTTTGTAGACCTCTTTCTCATTGATCTGTTCTGGACTTTATCCAACTGGAACGTAATAGAGATCTGACTAGCTGCACCATAAACAAGATGATTACTGAGTATAACTTGCCAACAATAGTTTTATTTATGCATGTCAAGATCATGTTTGTCTTTTTCTAAAAAGCACAACATTCTTGCCTTACCCTAGCTTGTAATTCATAATCACCGACATCCTCTCTATGCCTTCTGCAAAACAGTTAATAAATCACTTTTTATGTTTGCAGAGTTTGCTTATTTTTGTAGGAAGTTGTCTTTATTGATTAGTATGTTTTGTTTTTAAATTCCAGCTTTCCAATATTTTTGAACTGCAACAATGGTTCAAACATGCTTAAGTCACCTCTGCGCTGTTGTAATTTGCATGTTTAATGAGCATACTTCTTATTGCATCATACAAATTTGGTTAGTTGTGATTTTCAGTCGCATGGGAAAAAGACTACTATCTTGTGGAGTTTCATCTTGCTATACTTTGTTTTAATGCTGAGCCATTGGTAATTATTTAGAGCACATTTTTCTGTCATATAGCTATGTATGTGTATAGTTATAACAGTTTCATTTAACCTGTTTTGGTTTTAGTCACATAGTATAAAAATGTTATATGAGAAAGTGTCAAAAGTCCTACTAATAATCAAATGATAGCCATCTTCCCCTGTATTCAGATATTCCTATTTCCACAGGTACATACACAATAAGATGGCATTTTGCATTTATATAGCAATAGGGTAAAATAGGGAAGGTGGTATTCCAAGCAGAGCTTTCTGCTCATAGGGGAATTCTGGAAGTGTTTTGTTGTTGGAGAAAGGAGTCTTGATAGAAACTGCTAGAAATGCTGTTTTCTTTTTCCAAGAAGTTAGGTGAGGTAGTTGAAGTTTGCATTGCACTGCTGTGTGAAGGGGTGCAGCAGTCAAATAAATAACAGCAGTGTCATTTTCATGAGAGATCTATTTCCCTCTGCTTTTCTGTGTGTGTTTGGAATTTTATTGAACCAAAGAGTGAGAAGTTATATATTAGATCTAGAAACAATAACCTTTCTAATAAGCTAAAGACACATAAAATACAAAAAGTTTTAAAAGCTCTCCTTCTTTTTTCTTGAGTTTGGAACAGTTTTAGCAAATAAGAAGTTGTGCAAATAAGAAAGAAAATGTCTGAGAGATGCAGTTTGGTGAGTTAAAGACTTTTCACCTTTGTACCTTTCTAAAAATAGTACATCTTGCACCCTGCACATAATGACTGTGGAGTGTCACTGGTTTCAAGCAATGCAGGATAGACATAAAATCATAGAATCCTTTAGGTTGGAAATGATCTCTTAGATCACCAAGACCACCAACAGTTAACCCAGCACTGCCATATCCACCACTAAACCATGTCCCTAATTGTTACATCTACATGACTTTCAAATACCTCTCGGGATGGCAACACGACCACTTCTCTGGGCAGCCTGTTTCAATGCTTGGCAACCCTTTCCACAAAAAAAAATTTTCATAATATTCAATCTAAACATCCTCTGGTGCAACTTGAGGTCATTTCCTCTTGACCTATCACTTCTCCCTTGGGAGAAGAAACCGACCCTGCCCCGGCTACCTCCTCCTTGTGGAGAGCAATGCAGCTGCTCTGAAGTGGCCCCAGGACAGGGATGTTTGGCCATGTTTGCTGTCTGCTCGTGGCTGCTGACCCACTCAAGGGTTGCTAACTCTGTGCAAGTGCATGTATTTTCTATTTGTCTGCATCCTAAAGCCCGATCTTGGTCACGGAGCCCCTACCTGTGAATTTGTTCTGATACATCAGAATAGCTGAGCAGGGGAGGTTTCCTGATCCATTTTGCAAGTTAAAATGATGCTTATAAATTTTTGCTCCACATAGAGTCTTAATAAATGTTGGAAAGGTGGAACAGTATCTATAGAAGCATGTATTCTCCAAGCCTTTTCAGAGGGGTCTGAGTGCAGGTAGCATCTTCACAGCAATCTGTCCCTCTCTAGAATTTCTGTTCTAGATGCGCTGTAGTTTGTACATGTTTCTGTTAAATCAAAATACAGTGTAAGGTAGAATGTATCAAAAAGAAAAAACAGAGGAAAAAGCCCATAAAATCTCATATTTTTAAAAAATATGCAGTGATGATATTTACAATTGATAACTGTAGTTAAAAAAATCCATTATTATTATCCATTTTCATTCAAGAAGTACTTAACCAGGCACCAAATATTTATGAATTTTTTTTCTAATCTAGTGCTTTTGGAGGCACAAATACTACCATGCTCTTTCAAGTTGAATGTCATAGCATGAAAATGGTCCAATCATTAATATTTATTTGGGAGAAGTTGTTTGAAAAGTGCAAAATGACTTCTTTAAAAACTCTGATCAAGATAAGAGTGCTCTTGCATATATGGTGCTACCTAATTGTAAAAATTAAATACAAGAATTATTAAACCCAGGCATTTCTAGATTCTAGATTTCTGCTGTTCAAAAGTGCTGTAGCAAGGGCAGTAACATGTGAACATTGTGTTATTACCTTGCTTCATGTAACATGCAGCTGGATAAATCAGGTTGTTTACAAGGTAGTCTTTACAAAGAGGTACATTTCTCTTTCTTCAGTGAACAGGAATGTAATTTGGTCCAAGTGATGTGTCTGTACTTAGTGAGGGGTAGTAGTGTGGGGGGAGGATTTTCCTGAGGATGCATTGAGATGGCATTAGACAAATCTGTTGCTGTTTGTCTCCATCAATGTTCTCTTTCTGAAGGGAAGGTTATCTATGGGCAGAGGGCTTGGATGTTTAAAGGGTAAGTTTGCTTTTTTTCTTTTCCTTGTCACATGAGTATGTCTCATGTATGTCATGTGGGCTTTACTTGTTTTAGATTTGATGTGTAACAAACTACAGGGAAATTCAGCATTACATTTTGATCTCTCTGATGTCACTCAGGAGGAACTGAAGTTGTAGGATGGGATCATGTCTCTGAAACTGGTAATAAAACTGAAGAGGTTAGCGTGGGGTTAAACCCTGTGATTAAACGCCAACATTGAGGGAAGGAAGTGATTCTGTTCACCTGTGGCTCCTGGGGACCCCATCTCAAATTGCATTATATGTGACTGGCAGAATCCCTGGTGTGAGTGTACCTTGTCTTTATTATTATTATTGATCATATTTCTTTTTTTATTTTAAGAAGAATAATTTCTTTCCACACTAGAGAAAAACACAATTTTGAGAACTTGACACTTCTTTCAAAGTTGAATTGAGCTTGAATTTCCCACTACACAAGTTGCTATGAATTTGCAGAGGGACTTCTATGTGGCAGGAACCAGCCTTTACATGATGTTTAAAAATCCCCCTTTTTTTGCCTTTGATCCATATCTGTATTCCCCTGACTCATCCACAAGGGGGACATACTTCTAAACAAATACACAGCTTGCAGTTATTTTTGAATATGCACATTTCTAACCCTTCTTATTATAAATGATTCAGTTGGAATGCCTTGGGACAATCTCAAGACTGTGCACGCAGTCACTAAGGAAACTCTTTGACAGGAATACAGAAAAATGTTTTTTAAAAATTTATTTATTTATTTATTTATTTTTATTGTTATTTTTATTTTTTGGAATCTTCTTTTTTTTGTTTACTGATGGAGACGAATTTGCTCACCTGAGCGTCATAAGTGACTTCTGATTACTCGTGTATATACATGTGCTGAAGAGATCATTATATTTTGTTGTTTTCCAAAAACATTACTTTGGCCGTCTTGAGAATGGATTGACATTTCTCCACTTGCTTCAGACATAGCTGAAGCTATCTAGTAATTAATCTAGAGGATGTGGTAATGAGCATTTCCCCCTCCCTATGTCTATCTTCTTTCCTAATAATTAGTTCTGTGTGAAACAAAGATTTGAATTATAGGATAGCAATACATGGGCTTATATAACAACTTGGCTTGACTTCTGAACTACAGAAACAGTTTTCAGTTTGTATTACAACTATGTTCTAGGGCTCCTAGAAAAACGAGAAGTATGACTGGGGCCAAGTTGACTGTGGGATCCGAGATTCTTTCTAACCTTCTGGGATTAAAAAATGCAAGCCTACGTGCAAGGAGACTCTCCTGAAAGAGAGGGTAGGGAATCTAAGAATGATATCTCACTTTATAACCAATTTTGAGTGGAAGCACTCATCTTGCATTGTCTGGCTAAGTTTGAATTTTGGGAAGGGAATTTGGTACTTGGTTAAGCAGAGCTGCCCTGGCTGCTGACTAAAGAAAGGAAACTGTCACTGTAGCCTCTTTTTCATTCACTAGCAAGCCTTGAGTTTTCCTATAAGACGTTAATACCAAATGTCTTTTTATGCTTGGTATTTAAAATGTAATTCTGCTTATGTAGCTATCCAGTATCAGAAATGAAGTAGCAAGATATCATCTCTCTTTTCACCTAGCTGTAAATATTATATTGATGAACATTATTTTGCAGAATAAATTGCTGTGAGTTTACCTAAAATTACTCCCCAAGCCCACTCAGATGACTCATATCATCCACAGGAGACTGAATTAGATTGTCATAAATAATGTGCTTCACATTTATGTTTATTTCTCAGCATCTTTTTTGAAATTGTTCTTGTGAATGGGTGTATATTTGCAGCTGGCTTTATTAGTTCATTTTCTACTTAAAAATCCCAAATGTCTAAATACAGACTTTTCCTTCAACCCAGCAGGGAAAACATGGTATTTAAAAATTTCTGGCCATGAGAGATTTCTGGAATCTTCTATAAGTTCTGGAACTACCAGTTGTGTTTAGAATTAACACTACCTGGCAAAGGTTTGTTAAATCCATTCCCAAAATCCCTGTAGGTAAAAATTTGTAGAGCCCTGAGTATCTTTTTTAATCCTTTGTAATCCTTGCAGTTAAAAAGCTTTTTCCAGTAGCTAACCTAAACCTTATCTGCTTCAAATTTAGCTAATCTTTTATTGTCCTGTCTCCCCACTAGACATGGGAATGACTGGTTACAGATATGGGAATGACTGGTTACCTTTCTCTTCAAAGCAACCCTTTACATTCTGTCATCATATCTCTTCTCCTGTGATCCTCTTTAGTTTCCTTTTTCTCCCCCACAGATCTTTTATTTCATGTAGCTCCCCTCTGCTCTCTCGTTTGGCTTCCTCCTTCTCAAATCTGAATGCAGCATTGCAACAGAAATCTCAACAGTATTGAACGGAATAAATAATTGTCATCCTTTTCTTGGATAGGGTATTTCCATTAATGCATCTCAAAGTGATGGGTGCCTTTATGTATCATCCTAGAAGTGAGTCAATGGTCTGTGTTCCTCTACAGCTTCAAATCCTTTTCTTCAGAAGATTTGCCTACACTAATTTCTCAGTCTTGCACTTGATTTAGCCTTAATAAATGCAGTACTTTGCATTTGTCTTTACACATCTTTTTCATTGGTGACATTGGATTATTTTTTCTTTCTTTCACTGTAACAGCAAACCATTCCAGCTTGGTGTCATCTGTACGTTTTCCGTGTGCTGACCTAAATTCTTGATGAAAATAATTAATAGAACTGGCCTTCTGCAGGGTCTGAGCTGAAACAGTCTCCCTTGACACAGAACTGCTGACAAAAAATCTGTTTTAATTTGGCCCTTTGTTATCAGCAGTAAGTGCTCTGCAGCATAAACAATTCCAAGCTGGCAGCAACAAATCTTCAGTTTATGTCATTTGTGACACCTGGTGCAATCTTTCAAGACAGTGTTCTGCATGAAAGTACATTTTATAGTCAAACAGAACGACTTGATCAAAATCTCCATCATCAATGGTTTGTTTGCTTTGAAAAAGTGTCGCTGGCAATCCAAAGACTAAGTCAGCCTAGATGTTCCTCAAGGGATTATATGATTGACACGTCTGTGTAAAACGAAGACTTGGCTTGTTGAAATGCTTCTTCTGTCCCGTGTTCTAAAGAGACTTCCACCACTTCTGTTTCCCTAGCACAATGATGGAGGCAGCTACAACATGGAGAAATTAAGAATAGCTCTGCCAAGGTCAGGCAATGTGTCCCTCTAGCCCATGATCCTCTCTCCAGTAGTGGTCAGCAGCAGTGCCTCAGTAAAATCACACATACAAAAGCAGACACTCAGTAATGGTTGCTCCTCCTCACCTCTTCTCCCCAGGTAATTTCTCAGCTTCCAATGGTTTACGGTCTCAAGAGCTTTCCTAAGCAGAGGTAATACTGCTGCATAGAAAACTGTTCCTGCTTTTGTAGATGATTTGATTGATTCAAATCCACAATCTCACATTTATCTGGATTAAGCTTTGCTCATTTTCGTCAATCTATCCTAGACTCAGAACAAAAGGCAGGATGTAGAAGTTTGACATTTTCAAAGTAGGCACTGTCAAAAATCTTCCCTTCTTGAAATTCTTTGCTCTATGCACTACATACTTCAGTCTCAAACTTTGCCAATTGATCTGGCCTGGCTTTTTTAATCTGAGCACAAGGACAGCAATATTGATGAGGAGAATGTGAAATATTTGCCCTCTATATGTCATCTGTACCAGTAATTGCACTCCCTTTCATCAAAATATATCTGAATGGTGTCACTGTAAATCCTCATTCATTTCAAATTATTTCCTTGTTACTGTTGTTGCTTTCCTCCCATTTTTTAGAAACAGCTTTAAAGGGAGTGGTTTTTATTGGATTAATTTTAGATACTACTTTGAACTTGTTTTTTCTCAGTTCCAGAACTTTTTGAATAGTATGTGTCATGTATTTTATACTGAACTTATCATGCAAACTTGAATTATCTGTGAGGAATTTTTTTTCCCGTCTGTTTTTTGTTGCTTTGTTTTTGTGGAGTGGTTGGTTGGTTGGTTGCTTGCTTGGTTTTTCGGATTTATTTATTCTCTGGGGAATTAACAGTGAGGTAGGATGGCAAAGGCTTGTCTCTAGCTGCTTCCACCGTAACAACCACATTGGCAGAATTCTCCTTGCAGTGCTACCGGCCAGACAAAGGGAAGCAGACTGTTCTAGCACATCTGTATGCCATATCTGATTGGTGCAGCTTAACTAAATCCTAACATTTTGCAGGTATTGTGTTACTGGTGGGCATGTAGGGGTTGGTTTTAGCTTTTTGTTTCCTCCCTTGGTTTTTTGTTTTTCCTTGCAGGCTTGTAGCTCATAAACCTATCCTAGCAAAAGTGTATAATAAGGACCTGATATAAACCTCCTCATGTTGACTACAAAATTAGTTTCAAAGTTTCAAGTTATTGCATCTTATCACTTTTTTTTTTTTTCTTGTTAGTTTTCTGCTGGATTAGCTAATTGAGCAGGCCCATCGAGGGGTCAAAGAAGTGTGGAGCCAGAACAAAAGGAAGGGAAGCAAAGGGTGACAGGGGAGAAATGGAGGGAGCTGCTTGCTCGTGTACCTATTTTCGTAGCAGTAAAACTATACAGGCTCTGCAATCTTGTCAAACTGCACCCTAAAATATGCTGATTTACGTGTTGGTTTTCCCAGTCACTGGAAATAATGATCTTCCAGGGACTATTAAGCCACAGTGAACTTTAAGCCAATTTATTTCTGAATGAGAGCATTCCCGTAGGTATGTAACATGCTTTGGTTTCTGCACACTGATTTCATGCCTTTAGACTCCTTAACTTCTCAGTGATCCCCCACATAGATCTGTCCCAACTATATTATTGTTTTAATAATTTTGAATTTAAAAATGAAGGGGAATCTGAGAAATGCTAATAAGGCAAGAAAGGTGCCGCAAAAGTTTTCGGCTCTTGCACATCTCACCTTCCTCAGTGTCTAGGCACTGCGTCTAAGCTAAATTCTTAACACAGCAGCGGCAGATCTCTGCCATCACGCTTTTTCTAGACAATTGTAGACTTCTGTTGCGCACAGATGCACATTACAGCAACTACTTGGGCCTATTTTGACTTGATGCCATGCACCTTCTTTTACAGTGGCATTCCAAGGCAAGTTAATCCCAGCACAGCGCGACTAGAGCACTCCGAAGGCGGGGCACTCGCTGGAGGTCGGTGTTGCGCTCCTGCTCTGCTTCTCTTGCACTGCACACGAGTGGAAGGGGGTGGGGGCGGTGCCAGCGGGTAGTGAACCACGGTGACAGATCTGACAGCTGCAGAAGCAAGAAGCTTAGGCTTTGAGACAAAGCTCTGCATCCCAGCCATCTGGGAGGCAGCTCTTTTTCCTTGGCTTTGCTGGTGGGTGTTGCCACTCTGACTGCTGGGGCATGGTCTGCTGCCTGTGAGAGTGTGCAGGCTCTTCATCTGCTATTAGGTTGCGAGTATCTGCTTGCTACCATATGGCTGCATTGAAAACAGGCAGAGAGGAGAATAAGCTGTAAAGCAACAGTAAAAATTCTGTTCAATGCTCTTCCATGGTGAGAGGGCTGCTGGCTCATCCTCCTCTTTACAGCTACTGGTTTAAATAGATACACCTGCATCCATTCAGCCCCTGTCACCTCCCCACTGAACTGCTCCAAGCAAAGACACGCTTCCCTGCTTGACACTCTGAATCCTGTATAATTCAGGGTGCTCTTACCCTCTGCTACTGGAAACAGGAGGCTAAGGGTGGAATTAAGAGAGATGGGGTGTGCTTCATGGAGATGTTTTGGAAAAGTTGCCAAGCTTGCTGGATTGATCTGGTGAGGAAGTAGGGGTTCTTCTGTCCTCTGAAAGAGGCTAATTCCCTCACACCACAATAGGAGAGAATCATGTAGCAGCATTACCAACAACAGAAAGAGGATATTTTGCAATACAATTATTGTCTGTATGGCTGAAGAAGAACAAATGCTTTCCTTGTTCCCCATGGAACTAATAAGGAAAGGCAAATTGAGGAGTGTAGGATTATTATTTAGTCATCTTAAATATTTATGAGCTACAGAATGTGCTACATGAAATTTAACAGGGACTTGACAATTGCAGCATACATCATCTTGTTTCACAGGGGCTAAAAATACTTAATCTTACTCCTTTAAAATAAAAGCATTAATCCTAAATATGTCTTAAGCTGAGAAAGAAGCTGTAAACTGTGAGAGGAAGGAAAAAAAGGTTTGGTTTTTTTATCATTGCAAAGGTGCAGGTTGGGGAAAACACTGCAGAGTTTTGTTGAGAAGATTTTATGTGAGCTTTCTGGGAGTGGTGATGGTGGTAGGGAGTGTGTAATTCTTGATGTTAAACAGCTTGCCATTGGCTTCACCAAGAACTGGGGAATTTTGTTCTGTTTAGTAGGCTGGAAAAGAGATAGACTTTCCAGATTTTTTTTTGGTGACAATAAAATCATTGCTGCAAATCCAAAGAGTCAGTTACAGTGGGATAACGCTCCCCATGCCATCTCTTTACAGTTCTCTGGAGCCAAAACAGAGAGTCTTAACACAGAGTCTCTTCTCTCACTTTATCTGGCTTTCACATGGTTTTCTGTCCCATGTGTGACTTGCTGATGCATAGCTGGTAGTGGAGAAATTCACATTGAAGGACAGCTTCCATTGGCCATGGAATTCTGATATAGTAGAACTCAAGTTTTCTAGAACATGTTGCTTTATTTTAGGCAGTACAAGTGTTTGAACAGGCTTTCTGAATTTGGCATTTCATAATTTCTGCCTGCATCAGAATCTCCAAATTAGTAGCAGTAGTAATAATGGAACCTCAGTTACATGGGCTTATGGTAGGCAGAATACTTTGTTAGCTGATTTTGAGAGCAACACTGATGTGGAAGAGACCTATAATGTCTCTGTTTCTTATTTTCTCACAAGTTGCACCGTAGACAAATTCGTAAGCATGAATGGATTTGGTCTTATGTATTTTTCTCCATTTTCAACTCTCTGTGCAATCAGTATGCTTGAAAGTGTTTCAGTAATGCTGAATTTGGCAGCCTACTTAAATTTTGGCTCTTAATTTTGGCAGTTGTCTTCATCCATTGTGATAGCTCAAGAGTGGCCAGGATTAGAGCTACCAGGCATTTGGGTTTCCTCAGACATATCTTACTGTTCTGCCAAGAAATTTTGTCTAGGAGGAATTTGAATGCCTTGTCATTAGAATAGGAGGCATCTCTACGTGTGCACCTAGAGTAGATTTGCTTGCTTTGTGATACCTGAGATTCAGTGTGCACGTGCATATTAACTGCCCAGAGTCATGTCCAGAAAACCAAATGCTCTGAGAGTGTCTTTGCTGAACAGATATGCATTTGCTGCTCCGTGTCGCAGGGCACACGTGAGCCGTGGGTGTAGCACGAGTGCTGAGGAGCTGCCTGGCTCTAGAATTCCCTGTCTGACTGCACACAGTCAGCACATGCACTGATTTATGCTCAGAGATCCATGGTCATGCTCTGAAGACAGTCTCTGCATTGCATCAGCTATAACTTATGCATATTGAACAATCTGCATTGGAAATGATCAAGGAGAACAAATGTTCTCCTCCCAAGCATCTAAAATACTTGATATCTTTTGTGCATAATGCGAAGTGTCATATGCTTTCACAGAAACGTAAGGGTTTTAGTTGATTGGAATGAAAATGTCGACAGTGTTCTATAAAGGGAAAGACATTGATTTTGATCCAGTGTAAATTGTATAGGTGGCCTGAATGTAGTGCAGGTTGAATGTCTCAGAGCAGGGAGCCCAGGAGGTTGCTTATGTTGCAGCTCACTTCTCATTGCTGCAAAGTAGAGGGTTTCAAACAGAACACTTGCTTGAGCTGATGCCTGCTGCATACCATGGTACGTGCTCACATCTTTCTGGCTCAGTGGCAGCAGCAAGCAATAATGGAATCTAGAGCTTGCTGCAAAAAAGAGAGACAGAAAAGATGAGGGAAAGCAAAACGTGCTTTCCAATTAGATAATGGCAAATATCATACTTGTACTTGTGGAGGGTCAGAAAGGTAACAGCTGAAGGAGCCAAATAATAGACAAATTGATGATGGTAACTAAGAAAGTATAAAAGGGACTCAATCTCTCTCTCACTGATAAAGCTGTTTGAGGTGCAGTAGATCAATTTAGCCATGGCTGTTGTTAGGAAATTGCTCTTGTTTGATGTTCCAAAAGCAGATCATGCTGTTTCCTAGGAAACATCTTTTTCCACTTAAAATCTAATTTTCTTACATTGCTAGAACTGATGAGTCACCCTGCCTGCCTTTTGCTTACTTCCCCTTACCTATTAAAATGTACTCACCAGGTAGAAATCCAGGGATTTATTAGTCTTTATCACCTGGCTGTTCAATTAACTCTTCTTGTTCCTCTCTGTTATCAGACAGTGTGCTTGATATGACAAGACAAAAGTCATAGGTTAGAAGACAATCAAAATCTGAAATAAATCATGTGTGTCCTAATGGGACATGCCTCTTAAACTGGGAAGAGTTCCCATACTGAATAATGCTCCCATTATGACCCGCTATGAAATTCTCCATGTTCCTTCACCAGTAACATGACATCATATTTTCACTACTGTTTTGTTAATTATTCCCTTATTCAGCTGATTTATAAATGAACTTGAACTTAACAATGACAATTGCAGCCAGTTACTGCCAGAAAATAGGTAGGTTCTGTTAAATATTGCAAACCATGGTTAAAATCTAAAAGCCGCACTTCTTGGTTGAGATGCTGAATTTTAGGTTTCTGTAATGAATGGCACTTAGGCTGAATGGAAAGTTGCCAGAGAAAGAGGCAAGGCTTATTCATGGCTGTGGTCAAAGGAGCAAAGGTCAAAGAACAGGTTTTCAGCCTGAGTTTTCAGTGACTGGTGGAATTAATTCCAGTTTCCCGATACAAAGGTAAATGCTGCAATTTACAGTTACCTGTTGTTTGGGCTATATATAAAATCCTCGTAGTTTGCAGATGCCTAATGAGCCCCTGTGGCTACATCATCAATAAAAGGTTGGTCCAGCAGAATACAGCTTCCATAAAAATCCTCCGTGGGCTAGAATTCTTACCCTTTTTCCGTATGCAGTTGTGCCATAATCAGTATTCCTGCTGCTTTCCCGTGCCTCTGATGCCTCAGTTGTCAGTATCCTTCTGACGTGCCAAACCCTAGATAGTAATGCTGTGAAGCTTCAGCTGCTGACAAATGGCTTTCTATTCAAAGGGCAATCTCTCCGCCAGAGTAAGGCTCAATGTGACTCTGCATCCCAAGAAGAGGATGGGTAAAATAATTCCCTATCCTGACTTTGTTTTAAAACTCAGGAAACTTTTTGGTTTAAGATTTTGGTGTAGTTATTTATTGTTGGATTACATTCTTATATCTTATTGTAAATCCGTTTGTCTCTGCTAGCACATGGCTTGTTCAGCTGCAGCTGGTGAGTGGGTGGCCTCATCATATAAAGCTATGTATCATATAAATGCTTAAAAAATTTGGTAGGCTTGTCACTTGCATTGGCTTGCACTGGTTTTTGCTTATATTTCCTAAATATTAAAAATTAGAAGGAATGACCATGGCTTTCAAGCAGCAGTTTCAAACTATGGTTTCAAAGCAGTTTCTCTAAATTAACATTAGATTATGAAGTCTATGGAAGTGGTTCTTACGCACTTGCGATCTTACAGACTCTTAAAAGCTGTTTGTCTTTTCCTTAATTAAAAGCTTTGAATTCTTATGAGGAGTTCAATTAAAATAGGCCTTTCAAGCTAAATTTCAAGATATTGATGATAGTTTTGAGGATTTTTAGAGACTAGAAGACTGAGTTTCAGCAGGACACAGGCTAAAAAACCTCAGCTGGCACAAAGAGCAGCAAGGTTCAAGCCATACATTTCTAGTTTGATGGCTGTGACGTACCCGAAAGGCACGTGCAATATTGGCAGAAAGATGCTATGTGACTTAGACTTCAGTGAGTGTAAGTTTTTCTGGTATAGAAGAATTGTATAGGTTGCACGTTTACTTTGAAACCTTGCAAATGTGAAAGATGACTTTCATTCAGAGTCAGGACTCTTGGAAAATTTTGTGTGGAAATGTGTTGGTGACTTTGATTGTTTTTTTTTTTTTTTTAAAAAGAGTTACGGGAAAGGAGAGACCGTAGAGGCAAGGCAATAATAAAAAGGACATGCTTTAATGTTGTCATTGCTAAATGAAGTATTTGCCAAACATTCACCCGGGCTCTGGGACTCACCCTTGATGAGGGAAAATACATTGAGCCATACTCAAGCCATTGATTGCAGGCATTTGCTGAGGCCATTTGCCATAAATTAACTTTCTGTGCTATGCTACAAAAACTCAGTATAACTTTTCCACTCTTCTAAACAAGAAAACAGGTTGGATCAAAACTCTGGCAGCAGAATCCACTTCTTCCAAGTAAAATGATGAAAATACTGGCAATTTAGGAGAACTGGCTGCTGCACTCCCCTTCTATTCTTCTGGTGATGTATAAGTGCACTTAGATCTTTTCACTCATGTCTCTAGCCCTCTGTCTCCTCCTTGATTAATAATTGTGGTATACCACTATGTGCTGCCTACGTGGCATCTGGTTCAGGTGTCTATCACTTCTGGTTGTATCTGGGTGCAACCTAAAATGCCAGTCTGATGTCTTTTATACTGGTCAGTGGCTCTTCATGATCTATAGGGGAAGGGAGTTGAATTATAGGTTTATTTACTTATTGCTGGAAATGTGCTGAATGTCTCAGTAAAACATTCCTAATGGAGAACAACGGCTTTTTACTGACTTCTGGGTCACCAGAGTAATTCGCAGTCAAAACCACTGATCCACTGCAGAAGCTGTTTCCTGATCACAATTTGTTATCAAGGAACACAGCACAAAAAGGAAGCTAAAACTTATGCAAAACATCAGCACTTCTTAGTTCTCCAGTTCGTGTAAACTTTTTCCCTTGTTTTGATTCACATGGGTCATCCCTGTGTGTTAAGATCAAAATGAAACAAGAATTTCTCTTGGTCCCCAAGAGAGAAATAATTCATTGTTTGTTTCATTTCTCATCCAACCATTTCATAAGCTCCACATTTATTATAGCAAGACATGCAGAAGGCCCCAGCTCTGCTGAGAATATTCATGCAGTTGTTGACCGGTAACACACCATGAATAAATGAGTATAATTTCTATGCACAGAACATCTAAATCTTGTTAAGCCAATGAAGTCTGATGAATTGATGAAAATTCTCACCGTTCATTCCTGTTTCTTTGTCTACCCTGTTGGCAGGAAATCATTTGGCCTAACCTTAGTGTAGCTCACACCATTTCTGTATAATCTTTGCCTTTCTCACATTTGTGTAGTGAGAAGTCGTTCTGTCCAGAGACACACTTGAGATTTTGGAAGTAAAGCCAGACTTTGCTCTTATGTATGCAGTATTGCTCTTGGAGAAAAATGGAACTATGCTCACTGTGCTAATGATATAATTATGGGGCCTCTCTTCCAGGAGTAGAAAGAAGATATTAGTTATCATAATGTGCATGAACTTGGACTTCAATGCAAAATTTATAAAGAAGATCAAATGGATCATTTCTACTAAATAAGGTAGGTCTTGGTGAATAATAGCATGCAAAAATATGCTCAATAAATGTAACCTTTATACTCATAAAAGTGCTCTTTTTTTTTTTATTTTGAAGGGGTGTGTTTGAAGTCTTTTGCTGTAATGCTGATTGTAAGTATTTGAAATGTAGTTATTGAAATTTGATCTCTCATTTAGGGGTAGTGAGAAATCACATACTGTTGTTTCCACTTCCTGACTGTATTGTCAGAATTCCTGTAATCAGTGAGATGTCTTCAGAATGCTCCTGGGGATTTTAATCTATTCTTCTGGGTAACAGAAGGAAATAGAGGGTTTGAAAAATTGTCAGTCATGAGTGGCCAGGCCTTTCCTGAAGCGTTTCACATAGAACATTTTGTTTCCTTTCTGATACATTGGTTTCACACAGAATTTAAAATTTACCTAATCATCAAACTTGCACCAAAACAGTACATAAGCAAGTATGGTCCTAATTGAGATAGATCTTTTCCTGCCTTTATAATTAGTTCTATAAAGGTCTTTAAATGGGTTTACAAACTTAGATTATGCAGTGTCCCAATTGCATAAAATCTATTGCTTGTCTTTTATTCATATGCATGCTTAAGATTACTTGTCTTTGTGTGCATATGAGAATAGGTATTGATTCCTTGACAGACCATGTTAAGCAAACAAAAACCCGAAGGAAATAAGTTTTCAAGCCTTTGTGACAGGTTTTGCTGTGTTTGCTGTGTTTAGTGATGAATGATTTGAGATGAAATGCAGGAACCTCAAAGAATTAGTGAGATATAAGTTTTCACCAAGGTGAAAAGTACGGTATCTTTCTAGGTTTGTCCTGGAAGCAAATATTCTGAGCCTGTATAACTGAATGACTAATTTTCTGATTTAAAATGGGTATATTCAAAAATTCCTACTTTTGGGATACATATACATCAGCATTATTCTTCAAAATTTTGCTGTTTTGTTTTGGGTTTTTTTTTTTCCCTCATGTTTCTGCCTGCCCTAGGAGGTGTATAGTAGCATGAAATATGATTTCACAGGAGCAACATGTACAGTTACCATACACAGATAATGCTACCATAATGGTACATCAAAACAAGAATTCAGAATTGGAACATTTCAGAATGGAACATTTCAGAATTGGAAATCACCAAAATTAAGGATTTTCTAAGTTATGAGGACTGACTTTTTTAACTTCAATAATGCTATTTTAATAGAGTCCTTGTTATTTAAGATGTGTTTTTAGGCTGCTTAGAACAGCAATTCGTTCTCTTCCCTCGTTTCGTTTTTGTACTCTACCATCATACAGACAGCTGTGAAAACCATCAAGAGAAAGAGGCTCTTCTGGCTGACGGCTCCAAACCGTGGTACCAGAAAAAAGGTGTCAGATCTTTGTTCCCTGTGTGAATGAGCACCCAAAAGGGTAATGAAAGAGTTTTCATGTTATGGAGATCTGTGGGTGACTTAGAGTGGTGAGCCTCAGGACTCTTTTTCTCTGATCCAGGCTGAGGAGGTATGTGTCATCTGCCCCTCTGCTCATTTTCTGTAGATAATAGCTCCCCAATCCCTTGTGCTTCTGGGTTGTCTGAGTATTTTTTATTCTTTATCATAGAATGGTTTGTGTTGGAAGGAACCTTCAAGATCATCTAGTTCCAACCCCTGGTTGTGGGCAGGGACAACTTCTTCCACACTAGAACAGTGGAAGGCGCTCAAAACTCGGTCCAACCTGGCCTTGAATGCTTCCAGGAGTGGGGCATACACAACTACTCTAGGCAACCTGTTCCAACGCTTCACCACCCTCTCAGGAAAGAATTTATTCCTAACATCTTATCTAAACTTACCCTCTTTTAGTTTAAAGCCATTCCCCTTGTTCTGTCACTGTATGCCCTTGTTAAGTCCCTCTCCAGTCTTCTCATAGGTCCCTGTTAGGTACTGGAATGTACTCCCTGAAGCCTTTTATCCTCCAGGCTGAACAGCCCCAGCTGCTCTCAGCCTGTTTTCACAGAAGAGGTGCTCCATCCTTCTGATCATCTTTGTGGCTTCCTCTGGACTCCCTTCAATGGGTCCATGTCTGTCTTACACTGGGGACCCCAGAGCTGGATGCAGCACTCCAGGTGGCATCTCATCAGAGTGAAGTAGAAGGTGAAAATCACCTTTGACCTGCTGGTCGCACTTCCTTTGGTGCACCTCAGGATCCTTTTTGCCTAGTTGTATACAGGAGACCCATTTTCAGCTCTTCAGTGAGTGGTTTTCACTGTTTAATACCTTTCTTTTTTAACCTTGCCTTGCTCTTATGAGCCTAGAGGTTTCACTTCTGACAATCCATGTGTCGTTCCCCATGCCCTTCACCAAGTTCCTGCTCCCACTTCTCTCCACTCCTTCCTCTTGTAAGATGTGTGCCTACCTTGCTACTTCCATGTACCACGCTAACCATGTTTCTGATTCCCAATTCTCCTGTCAACCTCCTTCCCTGGTCATATTCTATTGCCTCCTCTAGGAAGATCTCCCAAGTACCAACTCCAGTTCTGTGTGTGATAAATATTTATTCATCTACCACCTTACATAGCTGGGTCTGATTTTAGTGAACTTGAAGGTGATCAAAATAAGAGACAAAATTTGAATGAATTATACGAAGCTATTTGCTGCCTCTGAGAAGCTGGTTGTTTTGTTTTGTTTTGTTTTGTTTTGTTTGGGGTTTTGTTCTGTTTTGGTTTTTTTGTGGGTTTTTTTGGGTTTTTGTTTTTTAATTTGTTTGTTGTTGGTTTTTTTTCCCCAGAGTATTTCTTCAGTTGTATCATTTGCAGATATAAATATTATATCGGGGCTGCTCTTGGTGCCCCCATTTGTCTTGTGAATAGTTTTGTTTCCCAGCCCAAGATGGGATGTCTGGAAAATGACCTTCCCTGAAGGGTCTTTTCATTTCTGCTGAAAAAGGCAGAGCTGGAAAAAGTGTCAACGTAACTGTCAAGGCAATGCTGCACCCAAGTTAACAGTGACCTATTGGGTAATAATTAGGCTATAATGCTATTTTTTTCTCTATATAGCATTGCAGTGAGTCTCAGCTACAATGTGGGCCATGAAATTTTGCTTCACCATAAGTATTCACCAGCTTTAATGTGAGTGCAGTAGCTGTGTACTGAATGTCCACTATTAACAAATAATTTATAGCCCAGGTGAATCTCCAACAAAACATCACAAATCTCGGGTGCTAACTGTGTGACAGAGACAAATATAGTGAAAATCTCCAGGGCCTTCTTACTTCCCACCTGCCAACTTCATAATGTGGAGACCTTATCACATATGGTATGACAATGTGTGTCTTTCCCCTGAGCTTCCTTCCAGGCATTGGGACTTTGGTCATCCTTTTGCCCAGGAGACCTTATATGCTTGACACCTTCATTGAAGGCAGAGTATATGGAAATGAACTGCAATGCAGCATGTGGTATGAAAATGATTTTAAATTCTGTCATTATCACAGTTTAGCATTGTGGTCAGAGCTTTCCCTTAATTACTCCCTAGAGAGGAAAAACTGCTGATACTATAACTAGACTGAGGCCATCTACTAAACCCAAAGCCCGTTTTTAATTCTGAAAATTAAATATTTATTGTTCACAGGAGCATTTTGTTAAAAATAAAAATGAAAAAGAGAGAGAGAGAGAAAGAAACAAGTTTGTGGGGGTTAGTTCATCACCTCGTGGGTGTTGGTTGGCAGATATTGATGTGCGTTGCTTCAAGAGGCCAGACACCCTGTTGGCAAAAGCAATCAGAGATCTGAATCCAGACAGGTTGAGAAGGTAAATTTTAGTTATGTATATTACAAGACTGCATGTTTCTGAAAGTTGAATTTCAGGAGCCCAGCAGCAGTCATTTGAATGCTCATCTATACTCTCTCACTTTAAAGAAACTGTGATTTTTTAAACCTCAGCTGCAGAGGACATTTCATGCAAAATCCATAGACTTCAGAGCCTTAGATTCACTCTGAATGTCTTTGTGATAACTTAGGCCAGCATATTCTAGCCTTGATTTTAACTTCTGCTTTAGTGTGTCATCCTATACAATGATGAAACTTTTTCCTGACTTTTCTATGCTGCTCAGTTCATAACTTCAGTTTCTCTGTATTTCCACATACTCTTTTTCCCCATCTTCTTTAAATAGTAATACAATGAATTACTGTCTTAACGAGGTGCATGTCCTTTCCAAGTGAGAGCTGTCCTGTGGTCATTAGCACTTAGTCTAGCAGATGACATTCTCGCAGTGATGAGATCTTGGTATTACTCTTAATCTTGCTTCTAATTGGGTGTACAATTTCGGGCAAGCCTTCTCTGCTGGGATCTATTTCCAAAGAAGGGGAGGTTATAATTGGCTGTGGTAGCTTGACTGAGGAATGATCTGGCATACAGGGCAAGAAGGGCCAACTACAAGAAGGAGTTAAACGGAAAGCAGGAATGCCAGAGGCAGAACAGATTCCTTGCAAGAATGGAAATTTCCCATGGTGGTGAGAGAAGAAACAGCCTCAGCATTGTTTTGTGGTCATCCTGGATTGCAGGTGCTCAGGGGCCACCTTTGGACAGTAGAACCAGGACTGGGATGAGGTGCCCAGGGCAATAGCTCTCAGGATTAGTGCTGGTGCAAGACTATATAAGTCATCTGCTTATAACACATCTTTTCAGACTCCACATCAGAACTGCACAGTGTGGTAGGACTCTGCCCATGCATTGTTTATTACATTTTTCTTTTATGTTTAAATACAAATGTGTTTTTAATTCACCTCTGGGGATACCATGAAAATTTCTTAACACTTTTCTAATGTTTGTCTCTTCCATGTATGGTTTTCCTTTTTCAGTATGAAGGACTCTCTTACCATATGATTTTGTTGTGGTTTTACACAAGAAAAATATGAACTTTTCTGGGGCTTAGTGCTTATGGTAAAGGACAACTGAGCAAAACGGACTGAAATAAGATTCACAAGATGAACTCAGCTTTTTGCAAGTTAACAGAAACTTTCAGTTCAGCTGGCAACTTTTTTCTGGAATTCAAATGTTTCTGCAGATCTTTTCAGGCAGTGTAATACTTAGCAGGCCCTTGCATGGAGAACAGACTTGTCTCCTGTCCCTGTAGACTTTGCCCATTCATCTGTTTTTGGTTTTACCTTTGCTGTCTGAATAAAAAGTCCTACGTAGATACATCAGTTTTGTTCAAGTTTACAAAGATTACAGTTTGGGGATTAACAAAAGTGTAGGCCAAGCCAAGTGAAACAACAAAAGTGTATGTCAGGCCAAGTGAAATTCTCAGAGACTTTGAAGAAGGTGTGCAAAAGGGAATGGGTGCAAGGAAAATAGGGATACCAGCCTTGCCTCCACAAGAGTCTATAATTTTTGTAGCTGTAGTCACCTATTGCAAGATGCAATCCTAAGGAAGGTGAAGGTAAAAATAATTTTTATTTTATGTTGTTAGGCTGGTTGTCAAACGCCTTCCTTCACAGTTTACCTTGAGGTAAGAGATATACAAAGCACTTTGTCCACATCAAGGCCTTTCTATAAAAAGGCAATGTTGTGTTAACTAACCCTAGACTTACTGATCCTGACATTTCCAACAACCAGAGCTTGTGTGCTAGACTTAATAGGCCTTTCTGGAAGTATAGATAGGAAAGCTAAGCTTAATTGCTTCATTTAATTTTCATAAAGCTTGGTAATTTTCAGTGAGTGCCTTTATGCCAGCTCTCAAGCCAATTTTTAATTATTTAGCAAAACATTTAAGCACATACTTTGATCCATGCTATTCATCGAATCACTTTGGAACCTGCTTATGTGCCACTTGAATAGGCTGAAAGAGATGCTTAAGTGTCTGCTGAATAGGGAAAGTTTATAAAGTCAGGACCTTAAGAGGGAGCTGCTTGAATACAGTGATCAGAGATACATGTACCGAAAAGTGTCCACCTTTGTCAGCATTGTGAAGACCTGAGACCAGGGTTAAGTACATAGCAATGTAAATGCCCCCCTCCACTTCCCCCCACCTTGCTTTGGGCAGATTTCACACACAGTCTTCATCTGGTTTTGCTCACAAATTGATTTTTGTGTGTGTGTCTGTGTAATTTCAGTGTCACCAGCCTGGCGTTCCTGACACTGCAGTCTTTTTCGGAAGCAATAAGCCATGCAGTCTGATGTAGAAACAAGTCTCCATGGAGCTAATCGGCTTTGGTTTTTTGCTCTGAGCACTTGCTGATTTTTTTCCCTTGCAGTGATATTGGAGCACTGTGTTAACTCTAACAGAACTACTGACTGACAAACTAATGTCATGGAGTTGTCTTATAAGCTAAACTGTGAGAGTAACTTAAATCTTAGTGTGTCAGAGGGGCAAAAGATAAACAAGCTCAGTTGGGGTTAGAGTAATTTTTAGATTAATCATACTTTCGCTTTTCAGTGTTTTAAACAGTAAATGATTTTAGGAATTCTGGACCAGGGACTTGGCTGAGGGTACATCTCTTCTCTCGTGTTATGCTGTTAATTGTGGGCTCAGGCCTAATTTTCTTAGGCTGCCCTGGAACACAATGTGTGTTTTTATCAAGTCATTGACATGGTTGCAGCAGGTCAAAATAAGCCAGGCTAAGGTGATATACTGAACTTACCTATGCAGGTTTTCTGTATGCAATCCCTGTATCTAAAGCATATCTCCAGAGAGCAGCACAAAACAAAAACATATAGGTTTTGTGCTCTGTCTTTAACATTTTCTTTTGTTCCTGTGATTTCCTTTGGAGAACCAGGGTGTTGTCTCTGCATAATATCTTTAAAATCCCAGAGGAATGAAGAATCTTTATTGACCAAAACTGCAATGAGAAAATTCATTTCACTAAGCAAGCCAAGAGGTTACTGGGGTTTTGAGTATGTGTAGGGCATCACATATGTTCAAGCAGGAGTTGTGGGGTATTTTATGAGGAGGCAAGGATATTTTAAAGCACACTGGACTGCCCATACAGACTTGATGAAGAATTAATAATGAAACTTAACTTGCAACAGCTTTGTTCACAATAGGAGCAAAATCCCTAAAAATAAAAAAAATAGAGAGGAAAAAAAAGAGGAAAATATAAAGATAGGTTTCCAGGATAACAAAGGAGACCTGGCAGTCTATTAGTGGGATGACTATACCAGTTGACAGGCTGATAGACTGCTCCACAATCCCCAGCACACCTGTGTATGTGGAGCCACCTGTCATAGGAGTGAAAAATGTATCCTGAGTTATAGAACTGCAAACTCAGCAACACTTCTGCAAGGGATCAGAGGAGTGAAATGGCCCTCATGTTAGGGTTTTGTTGCCAGAAGGTTTCTCATTTAAGGAAAAAAAAAACCTCATTAAAAACTCTCTCAGAAAGTAGTTTTGTCATTTTTACAGTGTTAGGACCACTAGAAAATATATTACCATAGTAATGAAAAATGTCCACACCTAAATTATCATGTATAGTAAGTTGGTTGACTCAGGTAAAAATATTCTCCCTTATATACTGCTTTACATCAAAAAAGAATGCTTCAGGAAAATGAAGGGTGAGCTGGAGAGTGGAGGGAACACAGGACAGGAAAATCAAGGCTTACAGAGGGACCAAGTAGGAATCATTCCATATCCTGTACTCACTGTGGATGGCAAATGCTTCCTAGCTCTCAAACCACCACAAGTGTGATATGCTGCAGAAGAGATCAAGGCCATGGTCAAGGGCTAGAATCTACATGAGAAATCCACTGGGTAAAATTCTCAGATGATTTTAGGAAACTGAGGGTACCCTGACGGATGTGAAATCAGTCCTTTTTCGTAGAATCATGGAATGCTTTGAGTTGGAAGGGACATCAAAGACCATCAATTTCCAACCCCTTCTACTATGGGCGGGGATAATTGATCCACATAATCTGACTGAAGGGAAAATTATTACATAAACTGATTTCTGCCTGTTTCCTGAGCTTATGAACGCTACAGTTTGCCTAAAAGGATTTTGTGTGTCTGGCGAGCCAGTTTACACAGCCCAGTGTTTTCTGTCTAGCTGTGGCACACTCCAGTGCTGCAGTGGGAAGTGAAATAAAAACAGCAGAAACTAGTTGTGGAAGGGGTTTTTTCCTGGTAATTGGTAGAAGGTTCAAGCATAATTGCTTGTAAAAATGATGCAAACAAAAGATGATTGAATCTCCTCTGAGGCACTTAAGTTATCAGCACATCAGGTAACAAGGACTCAAATTACAAATTTAATTTCTCATTGCTGTGATTTTGTAAATAGTCCCTTTCATAAATTTGGAAAACTCACATCTTCAAATGGCATTGATTCCTTCTTCTGATGACTCTTCTTAGTAATTTCATCACTCCCCATATGATTAGAAGTTTCCTGTATTCATTTACCTCAGCGTAGTCTAGTTATTTTCTTTTGGTTTACACTTTGCTGCTGTTTTCATATTTACCCCTACATTATATTATTAAGGAATTAGCATATAACATGTCAGCCCTCGGATAAATTTGACAGTCAGCTTCGTGTTAGATCTTTTATTTGATGGCTGTTCCCACAAACGGGCATTATGCATTTTCTTTACCTGCTCTAGTGTAAATTTACTTTTGTCACCATAGCTGTCCCAAGCAAGTGCTCCCAAAGAAGGCAACTTCTTTCTTATTTCACACACTCTTACTGTATGAAATGCTTTTGTTCTTATAAATATTTTGCTTTATGAAAATATCCTAAACCCACATTTATTTTCTCACAGCTGTAGTGCTGTAGTAAATGATGGGCATTTCCTTAAAGCCTTCAGCTGATGAGTCCAGTCCCAGATTTATATCTTGAAGTATTTATGTTCAAAGTACATTTACATTTATTCATCTTTGAATGGATAAATTTGTACTTTGGGCTGTTCAGTACTACTCACTCCTTCATTCTTTTGGTTGTGTTGTAAGCCAGAAGGAAAAGGTTTGTGATCTTGTTCCCTTTCTACTGATGTTTCACAGAACATCATACCTATGGATGCAAGACATGGAACCTAAATACTGGAATGCGAAAGACACGGGAATGGGGCATGTTTTATTTATTGAAAAGTACCAATCTGGGTTAACTTAGTCTACTTATGAACCCAAACATACTTTGATTCCTGATCCAACATGTACCCTGAAAAAAAGAATTAAAGAACTGGAATTTTTCATTGAGAAAAAAAAATCCTTAAATCTCTACTTTGATTTTGAATAAATTGTTTTTATTTTGAAAAGCGCAGTACTTCTCTAACTCAGGAACATAATGGGGTGATTTGAGAATTTTGACATAACCACAAATGTTTGCTTAACAATGCTGTCATTTTCACAAGAAAACCACACATTTTTTCCTTTTGGGTAACCTGAAACCAAAGTCAGGCAGCAAGTCAAAAACAATGGTATTTGTACAGCTTTAGTTGATATTAAACTGCTCCTATTTCTTTCGGCGATAGCTGTGCAGAAGGTTCACAGAAATCTCACCCCTTGTGCCACATGTTTCTTTTTGTAACTCATTCTTTGCTAAGTAGAAATAAATTTCATTCTTTCTAAGAAATTTCCTGATTGGTAATTTTCCATGGAAACCCAAACATTTGTCAAAAACTCTGGAACCGCTGAATATATAAAATGTCTCCTTCAACTCCTCTTCATTTTTAATCAACTCCAGACCTAAGGCTGCTTTCTGCAGGAGCAGCCCTTATGTTGCTGCAGTTGCTGAATATTCTAGGACATCGTTCTTAATCAGAAAGTCTCGCTCGGAACTGAGATGTAAGCCATGACCAGCTGCAAACATTTTTTCCTGATTATTTATTTATTTTTTTCTTTGCTGTTAAGGTGCAAAATGGAGAATATTCCCATATTTATAAATTCAAAACCTAAGTGTCTTGATAGTTATAAAGAATAAAAAGTGCATGGTAAATATTTTTGTCTGGAACAAAGCAAAACTGGCTTCAGTTCTCGTCTCTAACACTACTTTCCAGTGTGACTTTGGTCAGCTCAGTAAATCATTCTGAGCTTAGTTCCAGCCAGCTGTAATGCCAAGACAGTAGTGTTTCTTTTCTCCCACCTGTTCTGTAATTTATTACAAACTCTTTGAGGCAGCAACTGATTTTTCTTGTACGCCACTTTCTGTGACACTTAGCCCAGCTTTCTGGAAATAATTAATTTTTCACTTCATGATCATTCTAAGAACTAAAAAAAATTGTAAGCGGGTGAAATGAACTTTCCCCTCTTTACCGTATTAACCAGGTAAAAAGTAAGTTTTGGTTGAATGCATTACAAACCGTTATTTTTCCAATTCAAAATTGATGTTCAAATAAACTCTAAGAAAATATAAATGTAAACAATAGTTTAATTAAATATAAATATTATTATAAGGCTGAAAACTAAGTTTGAAATAAAATTAGGAGAAAGTTTTCTGACTAGAGGGATATTTTCAGGTGGTTTTTTTTCTGGCATGAATGTCTGATGAAACATTAGCGTTATAGTTCTCCTATAAGAACATTTTTCAGGGTTATGATCCAAAATTTGATCCAGCTGTGTCCAGCATGGTAAGAACCTGAATTTTTTTTAAGGCAACTGGAGGTAATCTGTAGCAGTATGAGATGTTGACCTCACCAGTTTTTAAACTCTGCAGCCCTTCCCTGTACGGATGTAATGAGGACTCAGAGTCTGACCTGCTGATCAGGTAAGGGAGTTCAGAAGCCATTTCTTCAGCCTTTTGGAAAATTGCCCTTAAATTTGCTAGTGATTTCCTGTGTGTATACATGTGCATGTCCTGACATGGCTCAAACACTGAAGTAATAAGGAAATATTGACTTCCCCCCAGATGTCTGCTTCACTGAGCAAGTGTTGGTCAATGGATTGATGCAGTATTAGCAAGCATCTGACTCCCTGTTAGTGGAGAACTGCCTGCACACTAGCAGGCATTTCGTTGCAGAAATGTCTTTGATAGTGACTTTTCACTGCAAACTAGCAGGCTTTTCTCGGCAGAAATGTCTTTGGAGTAAAGTAAGGGAGCATACATGATTACTGGATATCAGGAGGACTTCTGTTCAATTAATTGAGGGACATTTTTAAAAATACATCAGTTTTAGCATTTTAATTAATTTTGGTGGATTTTATGCATGCTCAGATTAGGATGTATGGACTTTTAGCTCATTAATGTGTCCTTTCAAGTCAGAAATGCAACAAGCTAGTTGCAATATTAACACCTAAACTACTCAAGGGATGCAAAAGATAGTATTGCAGTGGTAATGTTATCTCCACTGGGCTGCACAAGTCAGTGTGGAACTCATTCAGCCAAAGGCATGACCAAAACACTCAAAGAGTGAATATAAGCTCCAATTAAAGTCAAGGGACCCGAGCTCCAGCTGCTCTGAATCAGTGTAATTCCACAAAAAGAAAAAGTTGGCATAGTGTCAGTTTACACATGTTGACCCCACAGGCCTGGCTCTGTTAAAATATGGATGTGGACACTTTCAGAGAATGGCCCTGCAGCATACTTGGCAAGTGGATGGATAGATAATACCCTGATACAGAAATACTTCTTGGACATGTGCTTAAATCCTGTTGCTAATGAAACTAATGGTATGTTTACATCCAGAGGAGGCAATCTCTGTCTGAGCCACTGCATTCACTTCTGAGCATGGATCATGGTTTTATTTGACTTCGATTTTAGTGCTGTTTTGAGGGAGATGTGCTTCAAAATGTGGATTTTCTCTGTGCATGCATATTCCTTGCTTTGAGATGGAATTTCATGGCCTCGTGTGACTCCTTCAGTGCATCTGTTAATAGTTGCTGATGTACCACAGCCTTGCACAATTTACTGGTAACAAAATTGCTCAGGGTTTATGTGCAGACGTGTTAGAGAGCAGTGCCTGGCTTCTGATGTGTCCAAAAAAAATGTCTCCAGAAACAGTTCAATGGTAAAGTCACGAGTTAGAATTGTTTATCATCATCAACAGACTGAACTAATAGCTTTTGTCATGAGAAATTGTAAGATTAAATAGGAGTGTAGGGGAGGAAATGCTTTTATCTTTGGGAGTACTTGTATGCATAGTGTGTTAAATAGCATATCTTTTCGCATGGTATGACATCTAGGTATGAGAAATACCTAAAAGACTTGTTAACATCACTGGTCTGCAGTCTGCAGGAATTAGTACAGTTGGAAGGGAACACAGATCTTGCTAAAACACAGCATGATCTAAACTCCTTCAGGTTGTTTTAAAAGCATGGCTCTGATGACATGGAGTCGGTAAAGATTTCAGTTCACCCCCTGTAGAAACAGACTGTGTTAGATCATCAGTTCTGGAGAAATCTCAACTGGGTCATTGCATTTCTCAAGCTTTTCAAAGTTCTTCCTACTTTTTCATGGGGAAAATCTTGTTTCAGTTTTGTATGGGATTTTCCAGGCTCATTTTTGGTCTGTCACATTACGTGCCAGTGGTTTCTTTTGCCATGGACAAGGTTATATAGCTGTGACACGTATAAATTGTTTATTATGTGGGTGTGATATGAGAGAAAAAGTGTACCTGAGAAGAAATAGATCTATTGTAATCCTGTGGCTGCATCATTTATCTCTTGCTATTGACTCTAGACTCTACCTTCTCTGGGATTTATTTCAATATTTTTTGTTCAACTTTCAGAACCAGCCAGTCTTGTAATACACATCATTAAACCCTTCTGGGAGTTATATGTGTGGTATGCATATATATATACACGCACATATATATGCATATATATATGTATATACACACATATATGTATACATATATATATGTGTGTGTGTGTATATATTATGTGTATATATACATATATCTCCTTTGTTTAAAAGCTTCTGAAATACAGCTGTGCTGTTAGGCATGTGTTCCACAGCATTTGGAAGGTGGCATAGCACGGGGGCTGTGGTTAGACCAACTTCAGCATTGGTCAGCAGTGCAGCACACCACAACCACTCAAATGAACGAGCTGCTCAGGAGATAACAGCCTGAATTTTCTCTTTGTTTTTTCCCTCTGTGCTGGAGTGGGGCTCAAGCATGCCCACTCTGTGTCTCCAGCTGCAGCTCTACAGTGTGATGTGGAATCCAGTTTGGGTCCCCCTCAGTGATGGGAGAGGTCTGTGGGAAGAATAGAAGAAGTGACTGGTGTTTTTTCATCTTCAGCTGAAATGTCCCATGACTTTGTTTTGATATATGGGCAACCAGGAGGAACTCGACTCCTGTCAGTGCCTTGGAGAAAATCCTGCCAGACTGTCTTTTTCTTTATCAAAGTGAGCATGCGTTTTTCGGTTCTTTTTTGATGGTTGGAGTTTTAAAAAATCTATTTAAGGCCTTACTGGTTTTTGTTTGTAGTTGAACCTCTGACCTGTACAATAGATGGGTCTGTGGACAAAAGCCAAGTATATTTTCAACCTGTCCATTTACCAAACTGAGAAGGAGGAAGGAAGACTAGTGGTGCTTGAACAGTGATTATTCTAGACACAGGAACATAAATCTGTGATGTCGAACCGGTGCTGACACTTCCTTCTAGCAATAGTTGTCAGATCAAGAGGAACTCTATTAATACTTTGTGTCCTAGTAGATGAAGGGGTTTTATTTCCCTCTCCAGAGAAGAAAGTTGTGAAGGCTTAATTTATACTGTGTTGAGTCCTAAGTAGATGAATTTGCCCATTGAAGGCAACAAAATGATTTGCTGTGAGGCCTCTTTTCTCTGTCTGCCTTATTCCCCCCACAATGGCGTCATCCAGAAACCTGTACGACTTCTGACACTTCCCCTGGTGCAACTTCTGTGGTTAAATGGATGTGGATTCATTTGGGAAAACATAAGCAGGTTCCAAAGGCATGCTGGCTTCAGACCAAAAATGTTGTTGCTGGATGAAGATTCTTATTATCTTCTTGAATAGGAGAAATAACCAATGGGTTCAAAAATTTGAGATGCCAAGTGAAACTGCCTGAAACCAGGATAAAAACAAAAGCAGCACATATCATGACATAAAGAGGAGTTTCTGGGAAAAAAACCATCAACACAGTTGCATCTTGTAGCAGAACATTTATGAACAATTCTGCTGTTATTATTTTTTCCATGGAATGCCACTGAATTACTTTTTTCCTTATGCCTGATAAAAGCCAAAAGAATGTCTTTGTTGCAAATCCTCTCTATTACTGCCAGCCAAATTCTCCCTCTAAACTTTAGTTCACAGAGCAACTACGATTCTTGCCATAAGCAGAGAAAAGTTCTCCAGTTTTATTTTGTTGTGAAACCTGTTGAAACAGAAGCTGGGCTCTGTGGTGGGTCCTTGTCACTTACCACAGGCCACATCCATCTGTGCTCAATGCATCCTTGTGACACATACACGCAGGTGTTCCAACTGTATGTGCCCAGGACTAGTTTCCAGGTGTAAATATCAAAAGCAAAGGAAATAAACAGAGTGAATTTTAAATATGAAGTGGTATTGTCACTACATCTTTTTCGAGACAAAGGCGTATCCAGCAAAGTTAATGAGAATGAAGTGATTCTGCCAGATTATTTAAGTGCAAATTGGATTTACTCGAAAGGTATGTAGAGGATGACTGTGGATTTTGTATTTAGCTATGTTCGGTTTGTTG
Organism: Ifrita kowaldi; assembly: GCA_013398055.1. Classification (NCBI taxonomy): domain Eukaryota; kingdom Metazoa; phylum Chordata; class Aves; order Passeriformes; family Cinclosomatidae; genus Ifrita; species Ifrita kowaldi. The sequence goes on along the minus strand of VZRS01014593.1, from coordinate 727,131 downwards.
AAACTTTGTCATTGAAATCACAGATACTCTTAATTTTGATGCTATATCAAGATAGAACAGCCAGCAGAGGGAGCAAAGGCTTTTTAACAATAAGCTGTTGGCAAGAACTGTGTGACCCTATCGGGGGATCAGGAAGGAAGAAAACTTTCTCTGTGCTACTTTCTCTCCCTCAGAAATGGAAGAAGAGGTGAGAGAGAAAGGTTTGCAGACTTGGAAAAGAAATAAAGTTTTGTGTTACTTTCAAACTTGAATTTAAAGCAGACCATTTTAAAAATATTGGAAATTCAGCCCCATAAATAAAATGCTACCTCACTTGGGGGGAGGGGGATGGAGGAAACAAAACCAAACACAACCAACCAAAACCTAGAAAACATTTAAGAACGAGAGTTACTATATTTTTTCCCTATTTGTCCATGTTTTCAATGCCAAAACCATTTTCATATAATGGCTGGGATCATTATGAAATGTATCCTGTGGTTTTGGCCACTTACACAAAGTTCTGTCACAGAGGGCTCTGTAATGACAATTTTCTGTTAATTGCTATCTAAAAGGGCCAACCAGTGTAATTTCAGCACAGTGTTATTCATAGATCAACATCAGTTACCTTGGCCAATCATGAACATTTTGGGAAAAATATCAAATTAAAAAATGATGGAGAAAATAATGGGGTTTTTGACACCACTTCTCCTCTGTTTTTTTAATTTTTTAACCCTTCTATCTGTAGTCCTTCAGGTTTGCATGTAGATGATTAAGGTCCTGTAAATTAAGATGCCGACAGTTTCAGATCTGGCTAGTCCCTGCCCTAAGCCTGCCTTGTCATCTCTGGAACAGCTGCAGATTTTTGTGCTGAGAGACTGGACCAAACACATTGAAGAGCGTGTTTGGTATGCTTTCAAAGGGCTAGGCACACTCATCCCCAGCCCAGAGAGCTGGAGTGGAGGGAGGAGGCAGAAACTTCTCAAAGGAGGAGAGGGCCTGCTGACGTGAATCAGGATTTAATGAGCTGACCACCTGCTCTTGAGATCCTCATCTGCAAGATATTTGAGCCTATGAATTCAGACGTGATACCTACAGGCTTTTCAGCTAATCTTGTTGTCTGACAGCACAGTCAAAAAGAATGTGACCTCAGAATAGAGAAGATACCTACTTGATATCCTGGCAGAGCATGTTAATAAACATTTTAGCATCAGCAGTGCCTGCTCAGCAGTCTGTAAGTTAGGAGGCACGTAAGGTTACTTCTTAGCTCTAACATTTATTCTGTTTTGTAAACTCCTCAGTTTCAGGTTTTGGATTTACTTGAATCCTCAGTCTCAGCTGGTAATGTACAGTGTAAGGGCAGAGAGGGAGGTGTGTACCACAACAACATCTGCAGACTTGTGCATGCAAGCACAAGACTAACTTTTGGAAAAAAAAGAGGAAAGAGCCACAAGGATTGTTTCCTACTGCTCTGTTTTAGCCTTTCTACATCTGTCTTCCTCTAAATATTGCCAAAAGTGAATGGCTCTGCATCCAAGAAAACTGTGTGGCACAGAGGACCCCGTTCTGCCCTGTTATCGACAGTGCTTGTGGTGCCATCGTCCTTATGCAACATTCTCTCAATTCAAATAACTTAAAAGAAGCTCCAGCTTAAATTAAGTGGCTGTTGTACTTATAGAGCAACACTCCACTTAAACCATGCTGTAGAATATTCCTGGGGTTTAAGCCATGCTATAGAAGATTCCAGGGTTTCCTTGTCCCAGCAGGGAAGGTGTTGCTTCATACTTGCAGAGGGCGTCCCCTGAGGGCCTTCTGCCCACTGTTTTCCTGGTAGAACCCATTTCTGTGGAAAGGCTGACTCCAACTGCTCCTTTCTCCTGAGGAAAACGTTTCTCTTAAGGTCAGGAGAAACGTGAAGTCTTTGTAAGGATGGCTGGAATGCAGCATTCAGAGCAAGGCTCGTGGGTTTTTTTCCCCACAGTGTGCCTCTGCAGAGAAGTTTAGGCATAATTTCCCTTGTTCAGGAACATTAGTCCTTGTTATTTTTCTTCTTACTCAAACTTAACAAATTGAGCTGGAAATGTATCCATTGTCTGATTGAATTGGAACATTAGCAGTATGATTTCCTTCCAGAGGCTGATGGCTTTGATCCATTCTTGAATTCTGAATGCTGCAGTGTCAGCAAGCTTTCTTCTTCTGTGATTTTTGATGATCTTTTGCATTTGCATCGTCACCTGTTCTTGTGTTGTTCTTGGTTCAAGAGCACACATACACAGGTGTGCCAATATGTGTAACCCTGTCTATTTCTTGCAAGTTAGGAACACAAAGCAATCTGAGAGTAAAACAGGAAAAGATCTCTAAGATGAGTGAGGAAAAGAAGTTGACTTTTCAGCTACCCCCAGACACCTTCCATGACTATGAGCAATCCCATTTAGGTGCTCAAGTGGTGATTTTCAGAGTCTCACAGTCTGCTCTGTAGTCTAGCATTACACAGAAACCTCTCAAGCTCCATTTTAGAAAGTGGTTCATTATTCTGCCTTTGTTACTATTTAAAAATCTCATAGCTCAGGAGGCTGGACAAATTCTTACAGTCTTCAGTCTAAATCTATTTTGGCAATTTTATACCTATTAGTTCTTGTACAAATGTACTTATTTTGATTAATTCTTTTCATTCCCTACTATTCTTTGTCTCACTCCCTGATATATTTATAGGCAGCAATCATATGCCCCTTAGCCTAAGACTAGGTTAGCCAAGTTTTTTGGTTCTCTTATATAAAAGAAAGGGATTCCTCTTTCCTCTGATTATACTAGAAGACTTTCACTGCACCTGTTCTGGTAACAGACTCATCTTTCTGGGTTTGGGTGCAGAATTTCAGGTTTCATTGTTTCTCTGTGCAATCATGTTCACCATTTCTGTTGGAAAGCTCTCTCATGATCACTTTTCATCCATTTCCTTAAAACAGTGAAAGTAGTTTTTGTATTAGAAATGATCATTAGAACTGTTCCCACTGCACATGAACTTTTGGTGCAGAACAGTTGCCCTAGGCATATTCAGCTTCCGAATAAAACAAGTTAGGGACCCTCTTACTCACATGTGCTGTTCCCTTAATGATTTCCCTACTATGCCTTCTGAGTGAAGAGTTTCAGGAGAGGGGAATCAGGTAAATAAAAGCTATGTCACAGCACATGCACACTAGGGAGCTAAGTTAAATCCTGCATTTTTGATTGCTTTGTTTTGCAGACACAACATATTTCTTTCAGCATCATGTATAGCACTGTAGGCTGAGGCAGTGCTGTGCAAATGCTGGCATGCAGTTGGAACATTTGCTTTTCTTGTGCGTGATGAGCCTATTTACAAAATTAGGCAGATCATCCAAATGGATGTCAATGGGATTTTTAACACTCACCACCATACCTTTAGACACCCCTCTCTGATGGATGTCACTCATTTTGTCAGTCCCACTGAAACACTTTGGTACTGAAATCTCAGTTTTACTGTGATGGGTTTGTGGAAGACTAAACTCATAACTTGTTGATGGTACAGAAGGGAAGAAATCCTGTGTGGAGGGAAGAAAAAAACCTTCTCTCTGATAAAAAGGAAAGGTGGTGTTTTTTTAAAAAAAAATTGTCTTTGCTTATTTATTACACTCATTTTAAATGGAAGGTCATTCACACCGCTCAAGGGCTCCCAATGGTTAAACAAGTCTTGAAACTGCCAAGAAGGACTTGGAGGTGCTGGTGGATGAGAGGCTGGACATGAGCTGGCAATGTGCACTGACAGCCCAGAAAGCCAAACGTGTCCTGGGCTGCATCCAAAGCAGCGTGGCAAGCTTTGCCACCTGCGTCCAGCTCTGGGATCCCCAGCCCAGAAGGAACTTTGGCCTGTTGGAATGAGTCCAGAGTTGGGCCACCAAGATGATAGAGGGATGGAGCTCTCCCTTACGAGGAAAGGCTGAGGGAATTGGGTTTGTTATACCTGGAAAAAAAAAGGCTAAGGGGTGACCTAATTGCAGCCTTCCAGCACCTGAAGGGAGCCTACAGGAAAGATGAAGAGGGACTTTTTACAAGAGCATGTAAAGACAGGACAAGGGAGAATGGATTCAAACTGAAAGAAGGTAGGTTTAGATTAGATATTAGAGAATAGGCCGGGGGGTGTTAGAAGTAGGTCCATTTCAATCCAAGACATTTTATGATTCTAATGAAATTTGCTCATTAACAAGATGAGGCCTTTCAAACACCTTTCAACTTTGAGACAAATATGGAGAAAAGGGAAGTCAAGCCCTGCTATTCTTATTTCACATTGCTAATATGCACCATAATTGATAGCACAGCAGCCCCTGAGGTGAGCTCCTCCACTTCTGCATGTTTGTCAAGCTCAGCTGATGTCAGTGAAACAGTGGTGATTCGTATGAGCTGAGGATGTGGCCTCTGGAGTTCAGAGGAGCTACTGTAGAATATCAGGCCGAAAAGTGATTTCTGAAGGGTTTTCAGTTAAGCTAATGCCTAAAGCCAATAAAGAGGAGGTTTCTTTATGTGATTAAGTCCTTTTCTTTGAGATACTCAGTAAGCAGTGTGTCTCTTGAATAACACTTGTGTCTTGAATACATTAACAGAAATATACAGATATGACAGGTAAGTGTTCATCAATTCCATTTCCTGTATGTAGCAGAGTTGACATATTGGCTATGCTAATCTATGAGTTTGGCTGATGTGATCCAGAGAGGAGAAAAATGTTTTAATAGAAGTAAAGTATAATTTAAGCTTTATTAAAGTTGTCAAGTTTATTGAAGTGTGACACAAAGAAATTTTTGGGGTGTTAGCGGTGTATCCACAAAGCATGAAATAAAGCCAAGAACAAAATAAGGGTGTTTTCAGTCTTCTTTCTTTGTCAGATCAGCTAGAAAACAGATTTTTTTTTTCCCAGAAGAAAGGATGTTAAGAGAATAATGGCTTCTTTCATCAAACATGGTTAAATTTAGGACATCCATTTGGATAAAATATATTTGAAATGGTGGCTGTTTGGTTTTTTTTTCTTTGTTGTTGTGTTTGGGTGTCTTTTTTCTGTTAATAAAGCTTTTTTTAAAAATAATATTTGTTTTCATTGGGATACAGAGAACCTACTGACCATTAAAGCAGGGGACGACACTTTTAGTTTGACCCACAGTTTCAACTGGAGCTAGCCATGAAACTTAGATCTGGATTGAGATCCCAGTTTTCACGATTACTTCCAGAACTTTTCCTCCAATTAATATTTACGAGCCAACAAGTGTTCTATAGTTTACCAAGCCTAGCAAGTACAATGCAAAGAATGGGTTATATTTTTGCAGAGTCTTTTAGCACATTAGGATGTCTGTCCTGCTTGTTGTCATTGGAACAATTAAGAAGGACATTCTGGCAATGAGTTAATTTATCTGGAATGTGAAATGATCTTTTTTTCAAATTCAGAGGAAGAAACAAGGCTTTATACCAGTAATCTCAAAAAACATGTCTGAATGGCTGATTCCAAGGCATGCTGTGATTGTATGAGGTGGTTTAATTGGATATGCGGATCCTAGTTCACTGTTTACATGCACACAGCTATTTGGAAAGGGAGCTTGTTAATGAAAGTAGAAGAAAAACTTTAAGGAAAAAGCACGTTTGGCATTTAACTAGCAAAAGATTTGCTTTCTTCATTAAAGTCATTATAACTGAGCTCAAGAATTGCACATGCACAAGGGAATTACTTGAATTAAGTTAATAAAGTTGTACTTTATTAGGTGTGAGGGACCTGATTATTCCATTAGTAGTGTGATATAGCCTGAGTTCAGATCTGTGGACTGGAGCAAGCAGGTTATAAGGATGAAGCTGTGAAGCTCCTGTCCTGTGCACCTCTTCACCTGGGTAAGAGGAAAGCTTTTGTTTCTGCTTTTATGAAATGGGACAAAATAAATTGGTTCTGTGCTGGCTAAACCAGTAATCAATAGAGTTTGTTCTCAGGAAATTTAGAGGAGAACCATTCAATTACTTGGTAGAAACTCTACATGCGCCTCAGCTGTCTCTGAACGTGTCAGGCCTGAGGAATATACAGCAGGGTTTGGGAGTTGTTGCATGTTCTTTTCAGTGCAATTGGCTTTTGTTTGTTTTCTTCTTTGTTATTCAGTTATTCAGAAGCAAGATTGAAAAACCAGAATTATCTGTAGAGCTGCAGAGCACAGTGGACACTGGTAATAAGCTGCTTTCAAGAAGGCAGTGTTATCTGTAAGGTGAAATGCTAATGAGTACCACCTACTTGCTATGCAAATATCTTGGTTGGTAATGCTTGTTAAAAGGTTGGGTTACTGATGAATGCTTTTTCTGACCTGGGTAATGCTCTTAAAATTTTTCCAGTTCGGGTTAAAATTGGTTTAATCAGACTTGGAGCCTGTAAACTTTAGTATCACAACAGTGAAGAAGTTACCTGAAGTGTTGTTGAGTCTGAATAATGGAACTGGAATTCTCCAAACCCTCTTCATGAAAAATACTGAGAACAGACATTTTAAGTGGTGCTTTCCAGTTCAGTGGCAATAGTAAAGAAGTCCAAAGACAAGTAAAGTAGGAATATTAGGAATTAAGGAAAAAGAGAACAGTTTTTTTGGGCTTTTTTTGAATCTCAGATAACAACAGAAGTTGATGGGCAGTAATACACTTTGCATAATAGGTCCCACTTCTGAGTGTACCTTAGTATCATCCTGATCTTATCAAGTGCTTCCCCTGTCATCTGTCACTAAGTGTGGAACCTACCCTGAGCTGAGCAGATGATGAGTGTGGGCAGAGCACTGCTTTTGTCTGCTGGGGGGCTACGTGGTGCTATTAGGCATGTTCTATTGGCTTCCCATCAGATTTATGCTTCCTGAACCACATTTTGAAGCACATGAGTTAGGGAGGGTTTTTCCAGCTACATTCACAAGATCAATAAAATGGAAGAAAATGTAATTTTATTGCTACCAATATATTTTAATATAGCAACCGTTTTTCTAGTCAGGACAAATGTGCTTGCCACTATACACTACAAAACCATCATAATATAAAACCTATTGCTCATAGGGAAGATGATGGGCATTTTGCTACAGCTTTCACCCTATGTTCACTACCGAATGCACGAAATGGTTTAGCCTGATAAGTTAGGGAGCCAGGTAAGAAGTTAGCTTATTGAGAAGATTGCATTTTCTAGAATGCACCATTCTTTACCAAATATTCACATCTGCAGGCCAGCAAAGGGTTAATAATCAATTGCTACTTAATGAACCTATAACCACCTTATTGAATCCACATTGAATGTGTAGTTAAGTGTACTCAGAGTATTTTAATTTAAAGGCTACCATAAAATCTGCAAGTGGAATTAGTGTAGAGCTTTTGAGACTACATTAGCAGCAAAACAGGGGGTGGACAGTTATTGTTAATTAAACCATACAGACAACATCCAGTAGAATCCTAGCGGCGTGTAGGATGCATCTATTTGTTTAACATCTTACAGTTTCAAGACTCTCTGTCCTCCAACTCTTTTTTTTTTTTTCCTCTCTACCCTCTGTTTTGATAACCAGTGGAAGTTTTTGGGCTGATTTTGTTATTCTGTAAGACTGATGAGATGTTGAAGTGAACCTTCCCGTTGTCCCTGGAATGGGCTTGACATTAATACACTCCATAGAGGGATGGAACAATATAATTTCACTATGAGTTTGTTTATTAAAGTATTTTATGACATTTTTTTCTTCCATCTAACCAGTCTCTGAGGAAAGCTCTAGATTTGATTTCCTCTAATGAAAGTGTCTCCCTTATAACATATTCATGGGCACATGAGTCATGACATCCTATATTTTTTTTGCACTTCTGTGCTTAGGTCAAATACTGCAAAAAAGCCACTGTATCCCCCAGTCATTGTTCTTTCTTTTCCTGCTTTTTGCATATCTACCTTTGAGTATGTGAGACTGAGAACACAATTTGTGTGCCATTTTTTTTTGAGGGGAATTTCTGTCAGACTCAGTGTCTAATCTGTGCTATAGTTCTTCTGCCTTTTGAAGGAACAAAAGTTCCCTCTGTGATTGCCCTCAATGTGACACTCCCTTCTTAGGCTTGTTTTCAGTACCTGCTGTGCACTCAGAAAGAGAATGGTGCTGCATACCTGTCCTGTTTTAGCTGATGTATTCCATTATTTGGGTTAAAGGCTTCAGGAGTCCTCTGGACCTGCCTCCCTGGTTGTTGCCTCTGCTGCCTGTCATGGGATGAGTGTTCCTGTGCTGTGCAGCTCTTTTTTTGCCTAAAAGGAAGGGTCTTGCCCAAAAAACCTTTACTAATATCATAAACTCTGGTAGAGGTAAGGTCCTGAAGGTTTTACATCTTGTTCCCGTGGTCCTTTAGTTCTGTTACCTGGTCTTTAGTGTCTCCCCCTGCCCTCCAGCCCTGACACTTCTGTAATGCCTTGCTAATACTCCCTTGCTGGTAGTTCCTGCTTTGACTTTACTCCTCCTTGAGGAATACATTTAGTGCAGGCAGCTAGGTGTACAAGCTGCAGATTGAGCTGCCGTCCCTTTGCACAACAAATGGCACGGGGACCTGTGTCACCAGCCAGGGGACATGACAATCAGGGACATGGCAGGAAACACTGACTCAGCAGGAATACCTCAGACTTTGCATCGATAGACAGCATGAGCTGCTACTGTTTTATTGGGCCATGAATAAACTGCTTTATGGATCCAAGGGTTTTTGGCTCTGCTATGGGAAGCCTGGGGTCAAACCAGTAAGGAAGCTTGGCCTGACTGCATGAGAGTGGGGTGTGTAGGGAGTCAAGTGGAGCATCCATCAGCTCACTGGAGCCACCCACTGCAAAGGGGCTTCAGTCTTAGTAGTCAAAGTATCCCGTGGTGGGAGTGTGACTGCCAGAGTGCCTCCTGAAAGGTCAGACAGGCAAGTTTCCTCAACACTCCTCATATGCGAATGCCTCATCAAAAGACTTAACATAGAATCATAGAATGGTTTGGGTTGGAAGTGACCTTAAAGATCATGAAGTTTCAACCCCACTGCCATGGGCGAGGGCACTCTTACCCCACTGCTATATATTATCTGTCATGAATTGCCCCTTATCCCCCAGGTCTTTTTTCCACAGTTTGCCTATTTTTTGTACAGATATCTCTGGCAAACAGATCAGGACTGTGCTTATTCCCCTTTATTACTTTCTGAGGCACACAAACCTGCCTAAATAACAGTATTTGTAATAGTTTTTTTTGTGCTCCTATCCATTGCAGAAGTTTAATTTAGACCCACTGCATCTTTCACCATTGTTTTCACTTCTCTGTAAAGGGCCGTGCACCTTCTAGGCACTAGAAGAATATGATACAATAATAATGAACATGAGACTACGCTTCAGCTGTTGAACAGGTCTTTTTACCCCCAGCTATACAAACCACGTGGTTACTCTTAATTTTCAAAAAAGCCAGTGAAGTAACTCTTCTAAGCAAATCCATTGTACAGTGTGAAGTGTTCTTTCCTAAACAGTCTTGAGACTACAACACAATTTGACTCATTCGTTGCTTTATTTTAGTCACACAGATCCAATTCTAGGTCTTTTCCTTCTGCTTGCTGAAGGTCATAGCCTGGAAACCTGAAAGTTAAGTCAAGTGCCTGACCCCTGTGAAGTCGACAGGATCTCATGCATTATTTGGTAATCGCTTCCATTCACTCTTTCTGTGTAATAGCGCATGTGTGTACAGGCCACAAGTAAGGATTTGCAAAATGGAGCCCTCACTTTGTTTGTAATTGAAAACCATCGTTGGAGAAACAATGATTCAATAACCTTTTCTGAGGCTGGCCTAATGTCTCTCTCCAGAGACCATGGTGAGCACAGTGGTAAATTGATTTTAAAAAGAGTGCAGCATTTCTAACTCTTTATGCAAGACTGGCTACAGTTTCAGGCTTCTGCTTAATAGCTTTGGATAATGCAGGACTTCAAGCATTGATGTGAAGTGTATGTGTGTATAGCAGGGGCACATCGCATTATCATCTTATTTCTTCAGATTTCTCCTACTGCAAAAGAGAAAAGTCAATATTAAGATTAGTGAACAGACCATTTAAATGAAGAAATAAGTGGTAGTTGTTTGATTCCCTGTGGTACACAATGGTGATATATGTTGTTTGGAGGAAGTCACCCTTTTTACATCTCTTGAGGGAGTTTTTCTTTCCATTTTCACCTTTCTGCTGGGCTGGCCAAAGAGGAAGCTGAACAACTGCAGAGAGAACCAACAAGGTCTAATATGAGTGGGCAGGTGGAAGAGCTTTTCTTAACTATGTATGAAAAATAAAGGAAGTCTTTCCTTTCTTGAACTAACAGAACTCACACACTGATTCAAACATGCATGCTCATGTATTCTTTAATCTGAAAATACAAAAAATCCCCAATGTGCTCTGTTGGAATAAGATTTGCTGGAGGTGAAACTAGCAAGTATTTCGAAAGCTGACAAAAAATTCTCCAGTACTTCTGTACCAAAAGAAAAGCTAAGAAAAGTGTGAAGCTGCTACTCAATTGACCAGGATACATAATGACAAAAGACAGGCAACAGATGCTCAATCCTTAACTTGTTTTCTTTTCACTTGTAAATTCTGTCCATGGGCCCTTAAGGTTCCTGGGTTTATTAGCAGGGCCTAAGTGAAGCTTTATCCACACTTCAAGAAGGCAAAGTAAGGAGTGCTTCAACTTATTTAGTGTAAACAAGTCTGTGGGACCAGATAAAATGCATTTGGGGAGCTCACCAATATAATTTTAAAGCTGCTCTCTAATGCCTTTAAAAGGTGATAGCAACTAAGTAGATTTTAACAAAAAAAAAAAAAAAA
>VZRS01014593.1:680255-716295 GCA_013398055.1 Ifrita kowaldi | reverse complement strand
AAAAAAAAAAAAAAAGGCAATACACTTGTCTTCTAGAAGGACAAGGGGCAAGATGCAGGAAACTAAAGGCCAGTCAGCTTTGTCTTAGCCCTGTGACTGTCATGGGGCAAATCCTTAGTGGAAGCCAATTCCAGCTGTATGAAAGGGAGAAAGCTGTCTGAGGATGGGAAGAATGGATTTACAAGTACAAATTATGCAGGACCAAACTGACAACCTTCTGTGATGAAGGAATGGCTCTGTAGATAAGACGAGATCCATGGATGCTGTATGTGATTTTGGAAAGTTTTTTTATGTGGTCTGCTAATCTCCAAACAGCCAAACTGATGATATGTAGAGTAGATAAGCAGATAATAAGGTGGGTGGAAAATTGGCTGAACTATCAGCAGCAGCACAAAGTCCCAGCTGGCAGCTTGTTGCCAGTGCTGTCCCTCAAAGATCAGTATTGGGGCAAATATTATTGAGTGTTTTTATTAAGAATCTGGATGATGGGAGAGAGTGGACTTCCATCAAGTTTGTGGAGAATACCAGGTTGGCCAGAGGAGTCAATATTTTGGCAGGGAGAGTTGCTATTCAGGAGAAATAGACAGGTTGGAGAAATGAGGTGACAGATACCCATGACGTTCAAGACAAGAAAATCCTGACCTGGGACAAAATAATCCCATGCTACAGCAGAGGCCGTGAGCCAGCTGCAACAGGAGGAAGCTTTAAAGGAAAACGGGTTTCTGGTGGGAGAGTTGAACATGAGCCATCAGTGCATCCCTTGAAGCCAACAGGGCCTGGCACATACCAGGCTGCACTGGCAAGAGTGCAGCCAGCACATCTGGGGGAAGTGATTCTACTCAGCACAGGTGCAAGTTAGGTACCCTAACAGAAGTTGTGTAAACCTCATCCACAAGGACTAGCTAAGTCAATTCGGGTATCAATGTAGACCAGTGCAGTTCAAAATCACAACTTGTTAAATATAAACAATTTTTTTGGGTGTTTTAAGTTTTGGAGTTTGGTTTTTTTGTTGTTGTTGTTTTCGGGGTTTTTTTTAAAGAGATTAATTTTACATTCTCACTGTCCCTCATATTTCAGAGAAACACTAGTTTGCTAATAGCAGGGTCATTCTCCTCCTTTCCTTGACAAAGCTGTATCTGCAGCCTGAAACATAAATTAGTTAACATTGTAAGAGCATAAACAGAAATCCTCTCTCCTGCTGATAATGTCACAGCCATGATTGCTAAATGTTGGTAGAGAGACAATAGCTTTAAGAACAGACTTATTTTAGAGTGGTATATATAACTGGGAAAACCAGATGTGCTTTCAGGTTCAGAAAATGATCTGATCTGTTTACCCAGAAGTTATCCCTAACTGAGGTGCAAGTTATATTTACAGCTGGGTGGGCTGGAATTCACTGAGGACAAGCAAAAGAGATGTGATTGCAGTCACCTCAGTTTGGGGCAGGGCACAGCAGTAAAGTCAGACAGAAACCTGAAGAAGCTTAAAACCTTGTCCAATTTACCCAACTCAGACAGCTGGCACAGCAAAATAGTTTACCTCTCTTTACAAATCCGGCTGCTTTGAATAATTACAGAGAAGATGGGTCAGTTGTCAGCTGGCATTGAAAATGTTTTAGTTCCATTAACTTTGTGAGGTTAAAGCAGCTCTTTTGACCACCACGTATATTAAATGTGCCTGTTATCAGGCTGGGCTTGCTCCTCCCATGTGGCAAACTTCTGGCAGAGGATGAGTGACAAAGCAAGGAGGGTGAGGACATCAGTCATGTTTAGTGGTTACCATTAGAAGAAAAACACAACCTGTTTTTTTCCTGGGAGGTAGGAAGAACAAATGAGTTAAACCCTGACAGGAATTGGTGGGCAGGTGATGGCATCTCTTTGCATTATGTGACTAACGAAGGTCATTTTTAATAGCTTGCAAATCAGCCCATGGCAGTTTTCCCTGATATGCCAGGACAACGTGCAAGACACTGATAGGTACTTCTCTCTCCTGTAGAGTTGTTTAGAAAGCAAGTTGGTACACTCTTTTTTTTCCTCCTTTCTTTTCCTGTGTAGGGATACATGGCCTGTTATATTTAAACTTTTGTAACTATTTGAATCATACTCAATACTGCTTTTTAAAGTCCTGGACTAAATTATGATGTGGAAGGTGTAAATTACAAGGGATTATACTGTATTTTTCCTAATAGCCTGCATTCTGTCACAATTTTGTTTGTGTTTGAAAAAAGTCTTCTGCAACAGATATAGTCTGGTTCATTGAGTCCATTCAGAAGTACTTTCCACTCTGCAAGGGTAATTATCTTTATTAGTTCTGTACCTTGATAGTGTTTCAGCAGAGCATTTAGGAGTGTCAAATTCTATTAAGCATAAACTAGCTCACAAAGGAAATAAATTGGAACTGTGTGTAAATGGTGATACCTTAAGAGGTTTAAGTGAGTGTTCTGCTAGGTGGTTTTGCCACTTGATAGCAAAAAAAAAAAAAAAAAAAAAAAAGTCTAATTTTGTTTATTCGAGGGGAGGGAGCTTTGTGTCTTTTGGAATGACAACCTCCCCCTCATGAATAAAAGTGGAAAATTTAAATCTTCTACATGCAAACAATTGATCACTAAGACTCCTACAATTTTTAATCATTGTTATTCAAAAGTGTAATTTTGTTGATATATTAAAGTTTGAGTCATGAAGGAATGCTACATAAACCACAATCCTTTTCTGAAATTTTTGCTTTTCCCAAGAGCTGAACTGCAGAGGAAAGCAGGCAGGAAAAAAGCACAGCTGATATTTGCATGGCTTAGCAAAACAGTAAAAGATGCTTCTAAACTTATCCTCTATCATGTACTGTTTGCGAAAGCTGAAGTAACTGTGGTGTTTCTGTAGAGCTACACCCACATTCAGTAAACAGGTCCCTGGATGAATTTCAAACTGATTTGTCTCACCTGAGCTGCAAGAGTAACTGTGTGAGAAAACCAAGGGAAAGTGCTGAGACCTGGAGAAAGAATTTTGTTAGTGGTAAACACGGAAATTAAACTCTAGAGGAAGGCTGTGGTGTTGCAAAGTGTGTCCTGCTTGATTTCCCTAGACAGCTCAATTTCATTGCATGCCATTAGTGCCTACATTCAAGACTGTGCATGTATTAATCATGCTGGAACTGCTGTCCTCAGCTCTCAGGAGTTTCTCTTTCCTCCCTCCACAGACTCTTTAGCATCTTCAACTTCCTCTTTCTCTCCTTTTGTCACTGGTTGATATTTGCCTTGTCGTTAAAGGGGACTGATATGGAAAAGACAAATCCTTTGTACTAGCAGAAACTTGTCAAATATGACAAGCTGGAAGAGTGTTTCCCTTTGCTTAAAGTGCTGCCCTTCTCACTGCTCATCTTCTTCTGGAGTTGCTGTTCTGTTTTGGGAAAACCCCAGGAGGAAAAACACAGAAGGAACTATTTCTGGCTTTAGCTAGTACTAGTGCTATTTGCCTTAGAGTCAGGCCGAGTGAAATGGTGAGGGGACAAAAAGGCAGGCGTTTTTTGGCTACCAGAGAAACAGCTGACAGAAGCTCTTGCCCACACTGTGAGAGATAAAAAGACAGAAGGAAAGAAGCAGTTGGAAGGATCAGGTCTTTCTAGGTTCACTAAAACTTACATCATTCTGCACTATGCCTTTGTAAATAGCTTTATGTTGCATGATTTGTCTGTTCATAATCAGGTAGTTTCTGTGGATGTTTCTTGGACAAACCAGAAACACTTGTGCAACCCTTTGTCTGATTTTATGTTGATTTCTGGCTTACCCTTGCTTGGCTAGGCTGTGGTCTGGCATCCTGTTTCACTGGTGCTGGCCACGTGAAGACATTATTCCCTCCAGACTCTACTGATTAACCTCCAGTTACCGCTGAGTTCTGTTGGTGTAATTTGATTCAGTCAGGATGACCTGGACTGGAAAAGGCTATTATGCCATAGACTGGTAGGTCTGACAAAATTTTCTGTTCTCTAACACAGGTCAGTGGTAAGGCAGTCCAGTAGTAGGAGGGAGCTGTGATCTTTCTGAGCACAGTTAGGATTAGACACAGCAAAAATAATGTCAGTGCCATTCTTGTCTTGCCACTTCTTGCCCTTTTTCATCCACTGCCTCAGAAGTCTCAATCTGGTTTTCATTCCAGGCACTTGTTTAGCCCTGTCTCACTGTGTGGTTTTCTGGGTCCCATGGGGATAGTAGAAAGGTTTCTGCCCAAAGATTGTTTTATCTCTTTCCTAGTAGGAGGTTTGTGGAAATGTGCCCTAATCTACTTTTGGGCAAAATGACTTGCACTAGCTGGGTGATTTAAGTGTTTCAATTAAAGGCCAAATTTGCCTCAAGCAGACTAAACATCTTTAAAGCAGACACCTCCCAATTTCTGTCAGATGTCCCATGCTCTCTGGGAGAAGGTAACCTCAAACTGGAACAAGTACTGCTCTGACCAGCCAGCTTGGGTGTGAAAGAGAACATCTGCACATGAGCTGACAGATGATGCAAAATGAAGCAATGTGGATCAGCTTTAAAAGAGAGAGTGTAAGCTCCACTGGTTTGACTGTTTCTATTTAAACAGTGTAATGTTATGAAAACCTATTCATATGTTAATGCAACTGATCCATCTTGCCATAAAGAAACACTTACTTTACAAAGCAATATTGATATTTCATTTGTCTGATGGCAATTCTATTTTATGCTCCTTTAGACTAACCATTTTGAAAATCCTCTTTTTTATCCCCTCATGCTTTTGCTTTTTGTAAGCACTTAAAATTGTGTCTTTCTCCAGGTATGTGAGCAGTCGTAATGAAAGTTACTGGGATTACCATCATATATCTATATACTTAAATCAACTACTTTTATTGTGCTAGTACAAATGCTGATTCAGTGAAACCTGAATTTTGTACTTATCTTCTCTGGGAAATTAATCCAGGCTAATTGATGTAAATTGGATTAATTAAACCACATTAAAGTCATACAAAGCCTCTCTCATTTTGGAAAAAATAAAAAAGAAAACTGCCTTAATTTGCTTTTGTTTGATTCACTTCCAATTCAGAGAAACTATTCAGATCTAGTAGCACTTTATATTCATGTTCAGTATGGTCCCTGTGTAGACAGCCCACAGTCTTTATGTGAGAAAAAGAGGGAGAGAGAGGAACAGGGTGTGCTACTGCTGAGGAACATCAGCTTGTCTAGAATTAGATGAGGACAAATTTATTGGATTTTTGCAGTTGAATTTCCATCTTGTTGGTACCAGCTTTGGAGGTTGAAACTATGAAGATTGTGGTTCAAGAAATTAACCCTGGATCAACGTAAAAAATTTTACCTGTCTGGGAATTGCTGAGTGTGCTTCTTTAGTCTGGACCTCCCAAACACAACAGAGTCCTCATGTTCTCACAGTCCTTTCCAATGCATAAGATCACAAAGGAAAACCCAGCTGTCCCAAACAGGGCTGAATGCAGAAGATGGCAGTGAAATGGGTAGTTTGCTGCTAACTTAATTTGATGCATAAGTACTGCTAAATGTGAAGGACACTCTAAATATGTAGGGGATGGTGTGGTGATTTGGTGCTTAGGAGTTTCTGAAATATTAATCACTGAAATGCTCTGAAAATGCTAGAAAATGGTTTTGGGGAATAGTGTTAAATATTGCGTGACCCTACCATGGTATAATCCCACCTTTCTATGATTCATCAGCATTACTTTATCAGAAATAATTGCTTCAGGTAAAATGAGAAAAATCTTTCAAATTTTTCAAATGGTTCAATTTATTTGTCCACCTCTACTTTTGCCCTGGTAACAGCAGGAATTGATATAGAGAAAGTGGTTCACTCACAATTTTTTTAGCAGAATAAGTTGTAAATATCAAAATAAACTTTAGGAGTTATAAAAGTCTATCCTAAATTCTTTATGAGTTTTGTGTGTTGAGAAAGTTCAAAATAGTTTGAGTAAGAGCAAAGTGAATATCCAGAAGTACAAAAATTCAGAGGTTAAGTAAAAAATTTTCTCTGGTGCCTGTTGTCCTGATTCATCCAGTGCAGTAGAATGTATGAAAGCTATACTGCTATAAAAAAATGAAAAAAATAGGATTTGATAATGGTTTCCATCTCATAGGGACTGGAATAATACACAATCTGCAGACAATTAAGAGGACAATCTTCTGACTTAAGCCAGCTTCAAAATATGTGTTCAAATCCTCAGAAGCTGTGAGGCAAGGAATTTTATTAAGTGAAAAGGCCATTATATATTAGAAATTTTGGTCTGTAGGCAAGTTTGGGTTTTTTTAGATTTTTTTTACATTCTTAGTAAGTTTTTAAGAAACTCAAACAGTACTGGAATAAGCGTTGCACAAAATGTTTAAAAATGTTTCATTTAACACATTAACTTTCAACACTGAATTCAGCCTTGAACCTTGTGTGGTGAGTTATCATCCTGCCTCCTGCAAATGCTGTTTCCCATCTCAGGGTGAAGCTCCATTGCTAGATTACATCTCTCTTATCTGTGCTTGTGGTTGAAGACTTTTTGTGAAACACCTCATTATCGTGGCTAGAGCAAAGTGATCTGTCCAGTGAGTCTGGACGATAGATAAGGAAAGAGCCTTGAGACTCTGTGACATCTCATGTCAATCTGGTTTGATATTTAAATATTTGATTAATAAATCAAAATATTTCAGTCAAAGAAAATATTTCCTGGAGAAAATGAAAATAAAAAATTGCAAAACTTTTTTTTCCTTTTTTTTTTTAAATAGGAAGTTTCTGTCTAGTTAAGCTTATCTTAAGCATCTGCTTGAATAGAAAACCTTTCTGCATCAGGTTTAAAACTGTGTGCAAGCCTCATGATTCCCAAGAGTGGTGCAATGAACGTGATAGATATCTTTAAACGTCTCTGCTACATTAGAAGTTAGACAATTTTCTCCTCACATGAGACAGGTAGAAACTTTATGCTGCTGCACATTTCCCATTTTCAGTGCTGCTTCTTGCCCCTTTGGAGTGCTAACCTATTATCCCTCTTATCCACCCTCTTTTCCCTTGACTCCTGCCTTGACGAGTCTTGCAAGCATCATGTCCCTAGCCTAGATAAGTGTTATAAAGTAGCCCTACTCACCTCCTGATGTTACACTGGTGGGGTCCAGTTACTGAAAACAAGGAGGTACATTGCCTAAAATAATTGAAAGTAAATTTCTGTAGATTTTCTTTCCACTGATTTTGAATACAGAGTTTCGTGAGGGGGTTGAGGGGTTGGTTTTGTTCTTTCTACTTTTGGCAGCTTCCTAGAAAAAAAAAATATTAATGTCTTGTCATGAAGAGCCTTGAGAAATTCTCTCTGGAAAAAAAAAAAAGAAAGGCACAGAGCTTTGGATATCAGAGTTCTCTGAAATGACAGAGAGGAAGAGAGCATTAAGATGAGACAAATGCCCAACTACTATGTATGTAAATAATAAGAAACACCCTTTTCCTTGAGTACTTTGCCATCAAATAACAGGCTAAAAGCAGAAAAAGGAAAGATTACTACCCCTATTTCCCAGATACAGACCTGGTCTATTATCAGCCTTAACTGTACTAGACTATGCATCACAAAACAGTGAAAACCTCGAGTGGATTAGTTAAAAACTGTTACAGAAGCAGCAAATGATAGAACAAGAAGAAGCACTGATGAAATAAGTGATTGGTTTCTTCTTTTTTATTTTTTTAATTTCCTGTTGCAATTTATGCGCTTATTAATGCAAATTGTAAAAAAAAATAATAGAAATGTGAGCTAATGAGACACAGGTACTTGCTCATGACAGGTATCTGGCTTCCAAATTGCACATTATGCAGCTTTTCTGGAGAATATCCTCTCAGGTGGTACCTGCCTGTAGGTGGTGAGAAGGTGCTTTTTCCCCACTGCTGCAGCAAGGCATTCAGAACGTGTCTCAGATGCCTTTTGTTTCACTTGCCTTCTCTGGTACCATTCAACCTGCTTTCCCAATAACAAAGTTAGCTGTCTTTTAACAGAAAAAAAAAAAAAAAGCTGTAATAGGGATAATTTATAAACTTTGAGAGGAAAAAGATTGATCTTTTCACAGAATTTAGGAAATTATTGCTTTCAAAAGTGGATTATAAAACTTCTTTGATTGAGTGACAGTGGTGCATTGTATGGATGAATCTTTCTGAGCCTTGTAGTTGGAAAAGCTGTTCAGCAGTTAGAATAATCGGTCTCTATCAGAATTTTAAGCAGTGCTTTTTCAGCTCAACATACAAGCAATCTACTTTTAAAAATTTTAGCGTGTTGCTCTATATAAAGACATTCGTAATGCACAAAGAAAGAAGTGAAGGTGGAGTTCTCTGTACTCTCTTTGCCCTCTACCCAAAAGCAGCTGTCAGGCAATTTCTGTGAAAAATAATTCTGGAGATTTTTTAAAATTTTTTTTTCAGCATGTTGGTTATATTAAGGGCCAAATCGACTTAGCTTATGAAGGTTATGGAAGATACAATGAGGAAAGGACCTCTGTATTTCTATTTTATTCTTTCAAAATGCTTTTTTAGATTAAGCTGACAACCAAGAATGGTGAATAATTAATGGTTAGATCCTTCTTTTAATGACACAAAGACTACATTTCTGAACAGGAAGGTTACAGCTACATTCCTTTTTAACCTTTACCATCCAAATCAGATGCCCAGTTTAGGAGTCTAAAATCCCTTGGTCTCTCCTTAAAGAAAAAGGGAATAGTCCATTCAAAGCAGGAGCCAAACTGGAAGTGAATCACCTGCAAACAGAAAAGTGTCCCACTGGTGCTTGTAGCTGTCTTTCTTAGCTGCAGTGTTGCAGTGCATAGGTGCTTCTCCTGGAATTTGTTTTAAAATTAAGCATGTGATTATGCCAAAGAGCCGGAAATGAAGACTCCAGCATCCCTGATACAGCATAATTCCCTGATGAAGCACCTTGCCAATCCCCTGTTGAAAGAAGCTGCTTTAGCTTAACAAATGAATGGTTGGCTCAGGGTCCCACATATTTCACAGAAAAAAAAATTGCTCAGGGCCAGGGCTTCCGAGAATTCCATTAAATAATCAAGTATCTCCTAAATCAAGTACCTCCTGAAGCAATTATTTACCCTAGAAATGGTCCTGCTGGGCTGCTAGTGTTGCACAGTGTGGGATGATCAGGATCTCAAGACAGCACAAACTGTCTCTGTTGCTCCTTTTAGAAATCTACGTTGCTATGAAATGGGGCGAGAAAGAGCATGAGAATTTTGAGGGACTTAGAGAAACTGCACCATTTCATGGCTTCCACCTCAGAATTTCTTACTTGTCATTTTACCACAGGAACAAAACACAGAGCTCTTAATAATGGTCTGTGTTACTGATCTCTTTTTTAGGCAGGTTTTCATCCACACAGCAACGCAAAGAAAACAGGGGCATGTACTTGCACCATAAAGCCTAATGAAGAAATGTGTATGCTCA
Organism: Ifrita kowaldi; assembly: GCA_013398055.1. NCBI lineage: Eukaryota > Metazoa > Chordata > Aves > Passeriformes > Cinclosomatidae > Ifrita > Ifrita kowaldi. Next base: position 706,864 of record VZRS01014593.1, on the reverse strand, counting down.
TCCAATGTTTATTTTCACTGCCTTTTCTGGATTACTCCTTTATTCTACTGTGGCAAGCATAATGCAGATATAATAAAAAGCTTAACCCAAACAGACAGAGAAATGAAAAATCAGGATTTCAGACAATATCTGTCCATTTCAAATACCATAATAATAAAAGCTAGTTCCAATAGAATAAATATATTTAACCTCCAAAGAGTTATCAGTGCATTACCTCCCTACCACTTATGAGAAAGAGATTCAACTGGCTCATGAGTTATCTGTGTTTTATGCTCATGACAGAAAGATAATCATCCTCAGGGGTGAAATATGCTAAATACTGCATAACTATGCCAAACTGGCAGCAGCTGCTCCATTCTTTATGGGAGTGCCATTTGCTCCCACCCACACCGTACAGTCTCTGGACAACTATTGCTTTTCCTTCTGAAACCCATTTCACTGTATTTAAAACTGTTGTTAAAAGTTCAGCTCCCTGAAGAGCTCTGTAAACTGGGCCACTGTTTGTAAACATGGTGATTCAAAATTAGTTCCTTAATTTCCCTGTAGTCTGCTGGAATGTGGGCCGCTGTTATTTTATTCCCCCACCAGTGCACTGGATGGATTTCACTGTACAAGAGCAGGAGCAGCAGCAGCAAAGGGTCAAGTGAGAGGGTCATCAAACTGGGTCAAATATACCAAAGTCCCTCTGATTCCTGCCACTGTCATTCCTGATGGGCAGTTTTGGATCTCAGCCTAGAGCCTTAGGGGTGTGCTAGAATGCTCCCTGAGGGTCTGTGTCTTCCTTTATAGGTGTTGTTAGGCTGTATTCACAGTTTCTGGAGATAAGCTTCATTTTATTTCTGTTCTGGTGTTTGTTTCCTGGTTATCTAGGTTGGAGAATGGCACTCTCAGTCATCTTCTTGATTGTCTAACTAGTAATTATAAGGTTTTACAGTGCGTAGAATGTTCTAGTGGAATCTAACCAGAAGTAATCCCACACAGAGCTGAGTATTTTCTTTTACTTGCCTATTGTGAACAGGCATATGATTGTTTTGGTTTCTTTTTGACAGCTGCCATTTAAGAGAATGCAAGATTATAAATAGTAAAGCAAAGTTACAACATGAATGAGGTATAATGATGAGGCTGATTCCTCTCGGGCCATTCTTTGGGTTAACCTGCTTCTCCCAATATATTGAATATATTCACTTATTTCAGGCCAAAATCCAACAAGATCTACCTGTGTCAGAAAACACAGAAGTTTTTAGTTTTACTTCTTCATAAAGCTTAAGGATTAAGTATTAAAAACTTAAGTATTAAAATTTGGTTTTCTGATCTTGATACCTTTTTAATAATCCTTGCTGGATTTACAAGCAGCAGCAGGAGGCAATGGACAAGAGGGGGAACAGTTGGAGAGAGAACAGATTTATGAATAGAAACCTCATCATGAAGCTACTGCGGAGGCAGTTTTGTGCTTAGGTGGACTCTAGCAGGAGAGTGGAAAATTGTCTGTCACTCCAATAGCATGCTATTCTTTGTCACTTTGAGAGAAGCTGCTCCTTACAAACACCTGATAATCTGTGCTGGGAATCCAAAGGTAATCAAATAGATGACAGACCCTGTGCTGTCTGATAACAGAGCCTGTATTAATCATGCCAGCCTTGCAGGCTACCTGTCTGTTCTTGTGACAACTTTATACAACTTGCATTTTCTCTTCCTCATTTCCTGTACTCGCCCCACCACGGTGTAAGATACATTACACTGAATGAGCCAAAATGTTTCCCTTTCTTTTCAGGAGTGAAATTTTTCATTCTTATGGTGACCTTTCCAGTCATTCTTCCTTATGCACATTCCAGTTTGAATCGACTTCTTAAATGTGCTTGGCCAGAGCTGTGTTTCACATGATGTTTCAGCACAACTGTTATTATTTCCTTAACTCCCTAGGAAGTGCCTTGTGTCAGGCATCTTACTTATGGTTGTGTTTCTCTCAACAACGGTACATTGGTGGCTTTTAGATCATCCTGAAATAAACTGCTGTGTTTCTTTCTTTCTTTTTCATCTTATAGGAGGAACTCCCAATCCTTAGCTGAAATTACTGATATTTGTCCTGAAAGCTGTGACTTTGCACTTAAAAGTAGTTATTTTCAACACGAACTTACATCTATTTCTCAGTCTGCCAGCTCTTCCAAGACAATGCTAGAGTCCTTACCGCTTTGAGATACTTCTCAGCATTACACCATTACTGGATTTCACCAGTGTGCTCTTACCTATTGTGGCTGAGTTGTTAATGAAAATGTGAAATATGGTTGCCAAAAAGCCATTCTCCCTTACTGGTATTCTTGTCTTCTCTATAAACCATTTTTATAGGCATTATAATATTTTTACTACTACCAATTTTCTCTAGTTTAATACTTTCCCCTTATGTCCCTGCAAGATGCTTTAATTAAGTCCAGATAAATGAGACCTATAGCATTTTCTTCATTTAAAAAATCAGATTCATTAGCAAAAGTCGTAATAGTTGGATGCAGTATACACCATATACTGCTACGTTTCCTTTTTCATTTAGCATATATTTTAATTGTTTTTTACCTTCAGAATTTGTTTCAGTCTCTTCTATCTTTGCAGGCAGAATAAAGGGCCAAAACAACTTTTCACTTATTAACTTAAAAAGTCTAAATTTGTTGGTTTCCATCTACTATCACAAACTCAGAAGAGATAAAATACTTGCTGCTGGATCTAAAATTTAGGTCATTAATTTCTAAGCAATTATGTGGCCTGTCCAACTTTAACTGCATTTTCTATTATGCTGTTTGAATAATTTCCATGCCTATAGAGTTTTCATTTTCCTTAATTTTCCTCTTTTTGCTGTCTGATGGTCTTGTATTGCTGTAGTCTTGTTTATTTTGTTCCTTTTCCATACACTTAAACTAGCCACAAAGATTACAAGTCAAATGTCTTTTGTTCTTGTCACCTTTCCTCTAAGCCTCACACTTGTCTTATCAGTCACACGAGGCTTGATTCCTAAAGGTCAGATATGCCACATACTTGGGGAATTATCCATCTGTCAGGAAGGGTCCTGTGCCTATGAATACTTCCTAGGGATTGGATATCTGAAATCTTTTTCCTAGTGCCAGTTCTTCAGCCTCATGTTGATCTTCAGCATCTTGTCCTGTCTCATACTCCTTCTCTAGGGAAGAGTTGGAACTATTCTTGTCAGAAGCTGTTTACCATGAGTGTGATTCTTGTAATACAAATGTGCCATTAAGTGGAAGGGATTGGGACTTCGCATTTTTTATTTCCTGTGAAATAAGTAGTCTGGGAATATGGGAGTACTTTCTCGAGAGATGGCCCTTTTATACTCAGAAAAGAAGATTGCCACTGAATGGATTTCTTTCAGGTGCTTCTCTAAGTATGCCTGAGTATATGAAGTACCAGCAGCTGTAGCAGTCAAGAGATAGATTTTTAATTTGAGCCTGACAGACACACAGGAATTGAAAATTTTAATTTTTCTTATATAAAAATTGATAGATATAACCTTGCCTCAGTGATAGAGAAAATCCACAGTATTTTGTCAAGTTCCCCAAACGTTATAGGCATTTACAATAAATGCATAATTTAGTAGGGAAATAGTTGAAAGCAGTGCTTTTCTTGGCTTTTAGAACTGCATGGTCTGTGATGTATTAAAGACCTGGAGGGCAACTTGCATTACAACAGCAGGAACTTGTGGCATCCAGATAAATCAGAACAACTTATTCAACAAAGTGAGGAGAACCTTGAAATTAGTAGTCTTGCATACTAAAGACTCAGCATTACTTATTTTCTGTGGACAGAAAAATACAGCCCATAGTACTTGTGATAGGAAAGTTATCTTCCGCCCAATTATATTTTACCTTGTCTTAAGGAGGAAACAATGGCCTTATGTACCTGTTTCTTCCTTATGACAGTAGGAGGATCCTGCCTGACTAAATTCAAGTAGCTCCCTAACTCTGAGATGGTCACAGGACATAATCTGTAGCATATGAATACCAGGTTGTTTTTTTATTTTTTGGGGTTTTTTTCCTTTTTTTTTTTTATTTGCTGATAGGCCAGAAAGAAGGGCAGAGTAAAGTGAATTAAAATATTTCAGTGTAAAAGTGCCAAAAAGAGATGTGGCATTTCTGGACCCTGCAGAACACAGTTTGGTTACGAGTAAAAGCCTACACAGGTGCCAGAGACAGTTGATCCTTACATGAAACAGAAGGATAAACATCACCTGTGGCCACAAATTGTCACTTTGAAAATGTCTACAAAAACACTAGCTGTTCTAGCTTAGCATGTAATCTCCCACAGCTAGGGTTTCATTTCAGAAGAAACTGCCTTAATATTTCCAGGGAAAACTGTTCTAGATTTACTGACTGACTGAACATGTGTTGCTCAGCTAGGGATTGTAGCAAATACAGCCAGACCCCAGATATCTTGGTATTTTCTGATCTTGTGTCATGCCACTGAGTTTCTCAATGTGATGCCTCTCAAAGCAACTATGTTTGCCTGTTTTTACTGGAATTTAATGTAGGTCATTCTGTTCTACACCATAGAAAAATTCATCCTGTATCTATTGCTATTATGAAAATCCCTGCTTCAGTGGCATTTAGAAAATAAAAGATGCTTTAAATAATAGCTACTTGAGATTCATTCTCGTGAGATATTGCTGAGGCCTCCGAAGTGTGATTACAGAGTTAGAATTCACAATTGCCTGTCACGTAGTATTTCTTTTGCTGTACAAATTGTCAGCACAGTTATCTAACTTCCAGTTCTTGAAGGTACTAGATTATGACTTTAGAAGTGGGGGAAGAATGAGGTGGTATTTGTTGGTGGTTAATAATTTCAGATAATGGCCCATTAAACGCTTCATCTCCAGAAAAAGCTTGCTTTATCTGGAGGAGCCAAGGCACTCTCAGCCTGGGAACACTGGAATGAACACCTTTTCCTGAGTGTCACTTACACTACAGTTATGAGCTCAGAGAAGTAAAATGACAAATTTAACTGCCAGAAATAATGGACCTTTAAAAAAAAAAAATTAAAATCCTTCTGAACAAAAGATCTCCCCAAAACAGGAGAAAGGTGTTTGGAAAGATTAAATGGCTAAAACTGAAGCAGATATGAAAAGACAGTAAGATGGAGACCTTGAGATTCATTTTAGAGTGGACAGTCTGTGTGCACTGCAGCTGAAAATGGGACTGTGATTCTTGGTTCAGCTAGCTTTAAATAAGCTACCAAAAGAGTTGATATCAGTGTAGCTGCAGCAATGCAGAGCAGGTTGCAGACATAACCATTTATATATTTTCCCAGCTTTTGAATTGTTTCTGTAGCCCGTGTGGACTTATAGCTGCTCATGGCTGCTCACTTACGTTGCAGCAAGGGTAAAACTGAGTTTGTTGTGTCAGCTTGAGAAAAATCAACTTCTTAACCACAATTCTCTGAGAAGTTGTGGCTGTGGCCAGGGTTTTCAGATATTACTTGGTGACAGTTTAACATCTGTTGCTGTTCATTGGCAAGATGGAGTGGTAACTGTGAAGGGGTTTGTGAAGTATTTGGGGTTTGGTTCTTTCTCCTCCGCAAGACAAGATGACAGAGGTACTCAGGTGAAGAACCTTCATAAGTCTATCCATTAACATTTTATATATTAATGGAATTGGAGCTACTGCAATCAAACAGGTGCTACCAAATGTGGATGTTCATCACCTCAACACCCCTCATGACTTTCAAACGGCAAAACCACTTTTAATGTCATGTGTTATTTTGCAATATTGTCCTTGTTGGGTTTTGTGAGCTTTTTTAACTGCTAAAGTATGTTAAAAATATGGTTACTATTTCAAACCTTTCCACCAGTGAAGCTTACAAATGATCCCTTCTCTCTTGGATCTTGTTTGGTTTTTGGAGTCCTTTTGCTAGATGGACAGACAGCAGCAGCAGATGAGAGGGTGGTGGACTGCTTCAGGTGGTGGGCTGCGGCCTCCTCCACCAGCTCCTCACTCTTTTTCATGCCAAACAAGATGCCAAGGTGAGCAGTGTGGCATCTTCCCTTCATGGAGAAGGTCAGAGCAAGCAAGGAAGCACCACTCCATATGGTGCTGGCAGCACGCAGCCTGGCACTGACCGCTGTATCTCTCATCAGTTGCATAAAGCACTTCTACCCAAGCAGGGGCTCCTGGCTCCTGCAGTCCATTAGCTGTGACAAAATTACCACTGGACAAACGGCTTTCTGCACTGCCCTGACAGGATTTCAGCCAGTACTGAGAGCAGCTGTCTTGCACGAGGCACTGCCCTGCTTGCCAGTGCATCAAGGAAGGACCGGCTGATCTTAGACTAAGGCAGCAAAAGAAATAATCCTTTGTGTTTGCCCTTCTCAGTACAACTGGAACCACTTAATCCATTACTGAAACATCACTCCAGACTTGAACATTAGCTGTTTTAGCTTAATCCAGCGACAGATATAACAAAAGCACAGTTTTCCTAATAAATAAAAAAAATTAGCTCTGACATGTTGCATTATTAAATTATTATTTTCCCCTCCCAGTTCCTATCAAATACATCAAACAAACTGTTAAGAACAGTTTGTTGGAGACAAATGATTTGTAACAGGTTGGCGTCAATCACAAGCGGCTCACGCAGATTGTTCTGTCAGATGCTTGGCGGGATGTGTGCCGACGTCCATCAGAGATGATTCAAGTCCTCCGTGACACATTGCAGAGGTGGTGGAGTGGCAGGGTGTAGCACATGCAGGTACTATTGTTACGATTCAGAGATGCAGGAAGATAAATAAACTTTTTGAGGTTTTCTTCCTTTTTCTGAGGGAATGTGCGCCTGTCAGTTGTTCGTCTCTGCTTACAATGCATCGCTTGAGAAGATCCAGAGTCCACATTTCTCAGAAGTCAGGGCTGGACAGAGCTGAGATTTTTCTCATACTGATGATTCTCTCCTGGGAGAATTATAACTAGGTATCAGGGGACCATTTTTATAGATGGTAAAGATTTTTCTGACAACATGAGCTCCCAGTGGAAAACCAGATCATTAAATTGATTTTTTTTTACAGGATTATCCTTACAATTGCTTCTCAGGAGTTTCTTCCAGATAAAAGTAAGGAGACAGGAAAGTTTTGACTGAGGGAAGTAGAGAGGGGAAAGAAAGGAGAGGCCATAGGCATATACAGAATTGTCTGCAAGTTTTTCTACTTCATGTAAAGAACTATGCTATCATTGGGACAGAAGATTAGAAACACTTTCCTACGTCCCAGGCCAGAGCCACCACCACTGGACTGTGGAATAATCTGTTCCACTGGGTATAAATATTTAATGTTTTCTGCAGAGTCAAGACTGACAGATCAATCACAGAACTGTCAAGAGCCTGGTGTTTGGTTTTGTGATGGATTTTGAAGTTCAGACTTCCAGCTGTTCACTAGAAAAGCAGAGCTCAGATGTATGCCCACATTTGCCTCTGCTTTTCAAGACAAACTGTGTAAGACTTTTAGGATTTTTCTGAGGCCCTATGAGAACATTTTTAAAAATTATTATTTTAAAAATTTCAGTTGTCCTTTTTTTTTTAACAAAGGTCATATTAACTTTGTCTGAAAAGAGGAGTTTAGAGTTGGTCCTGATATAAAAAAGGAAGGTCACAGTGTAGGAAAAGTGGCAGTATATTGGTCTGTCTATAGAGAACACTGTTCTTACATTCCAGTGCTTCTGAAATGAAAATACACATGGAAATAGTATGTTCACTTTCTTATTGCTTTTATGTGATTAAAAGAGCATACAGCTGGCGTCAATTAAAACAGTGCACAATAACATCAGGACCTTGGTTTTCTGATTATATTCCACATGATGTAGTTCCTGTAGAAGAAATACTTCACATAGGTCCAGCCTATCTTTTTGGAACATCTTACAGGTTTTTTGCTTTTTTTCATATGACTGAGAAGTAAGAATACCTTTTCCATGATGGAAGCTTAGTTACCTTTTCTCTGATGGAAATTAATTTGTAAATAATTATAATACATATTTGAATATGTAATATTCAATAATTTGAATTTAGAGAGAACTGGATGTATAGCTATCAATGAGGGGTCAGTGCAGAACTTGTAAGGCTTACGAAGCCTATTTTTCACTCTTCTATGCTATCTTCTCTAGTGCTCTGCAGTCTCCAAATGATATTGTTACCTTCTGTGCTCATTTTGAATTATCAGTGCCTTCTAGATAGATACCGATGACTTATAGACACCTGCCTGGGAGTTTTCTCAGACTGCTGTTAATATAGCCAACATGCTTTTTTGGACTGTCAGAATTAATCTTATTATGGAGTGAGTTTTCCCTTACAAAAGCATTTATAATTATTATGAACCAAATTTTGCCTCCAGATATGTCCCTGAGTTTGCATCCTTGAGGGCTGTTCTGCCTAGGCTTTCATTTTTCAGGGTCATTCCCAATCTTCCTTCCAACCCCTCGCTTGCGTTGGTGAGTCAGCAGGATTCACTTCCCTCTCCCAGGAAGATCAGCACTTGCTTAACACAGTGAGTTCACAGGCAAAACCAGCCATTTGTGTCATTATGGATTAACCTCAGAAACAGACTCAATTGTGTTGTGCCATAAGTAATTTATTTCCAAGGACACCTTTCTGTGTGAGCATGGCACTGTCTCCAGCTCCTGGTCACAAGCAGGCTGTAGGCAGATTACTGGGAGGCAGCAGTGACAGCGCTGGCTGAGGGATCTTGGAAAACCATCTCTTCCATGGAGAATTTAAAGCCCAATATATGTTCCTTAACACACACAAAAATGGGAGTAGGTCAGAAGTGAGCAATGAACTCAGGGTTTTCTCATATGGAAATGCTTTGAGTAAAGCCCAGGTTTTCTGATACTTGCATGACTGTGAATATTGATCCTGCAGTGTTTTGTATTCAAGAATCACTACAATTTGATTCAGCTTGAGCAAACAATACAAGTGCTCTCTTCAGAGTGGAACTGTTATTACTCTGATGATTAAATAACCTTTATTTTTTTGGCATTTCAGTCCAGCTAGCTAACTCTCACGATCTAATTACAATTTGGTATTTTATAACTGAAGAGACTATCAAGAACCTCTAAAATAAATATTTCAGAAACAAAATGTCCTGAGAGTTAAATAAAAATGGTTAAAACAAAACAGTCTTTCTTCTATTCATCACTGTTTACATTCTAGTTTATTCATTCATGTTTAATGCACAGAATGAAAACTTAATGACCCCAGCATGTAGAATTTCACTTTGTCCTGAACTGTTCTTTGTCTTTTTTTCTCTTTCATTGCTTGGGCAAAAACTGACAGTCAAAAAATGTCCCCCTTTTGCCATTGTCTAAAAATATTGGGAATGGCTGAGCAGTAATCCCTGGCAGCAAATCATTTTCTGTCTTAATGAATGTCACCATAGAGATGATGACCATTGCTCAGATATTAGTGGATTGTCTGCCAGAATAATTTGCTATCTCATGCAATTGATTTCTATTAGCATAGGATAATCAATAGGATTCAGGTATGTGAAGAAATCTGATCACCCCCTTATAGTGTTGTTTGAAAATTTGGCCTGCATCTGACTAGTATGCCAAAGTGGGTGGCTACTTGCATACATTTTACCTGCCATTTCATAGTAATGATTCTTTTTTTAACAGTTTAACACTGAGCCTCAGCCAGCAGATTAAAAACTATGGTGAGCTCAGGTTATTCAAGTCTGAGGCTTTCATTTAGGACCATTCTATGTTTTACTTTTCACATATAGAGAGAAAAAATAGATAATACTCCAGGTAACAGGAAGCATCTTTTGCATTACATTTATGAGAAGAGAAATTAACAAAAAAAGTAGTTATTCTTGTATCTCTACTTTTCTCTTCCTTTTTCGTGGTAGGGCTTAATTCTCTGTACTCAGGTAGAGTGACTTTTGTCCTGTGGCTTGTTACTTGAGTGAAAGTGGTAAACCCAGTTTGTTTCTCAGTCTGTGACACAGGGAATGTATTCTGTGCAGCAAAGCAGAAGAATCTGAATAATATACTAGAAAGAGAAGGATGACTGGTGTTTGTATCTTCATGCATAAGAACAAATTCCCCACACTCCTGGTGCTTCGGTGGTGACTGTGGGGATGGGTCAAGGAGTATATATTGTGTATGAAGAAAGGAATATGAAGGTATTTTGTTGAGGTGTAGCTATTCCTGAGGGGTCACATTGGTAACAGAATTTCACTTTCAGGCTCTCAAGACTGATAGATAAAACGTCTCTTTTAGCTACGTTGAATCCATCTGTTCTCTTCAATACAGTATCATGCAGTATAACATCTGGTAAATCCTTCTTCCCTATTCTTCTCTGAACAGGATAGTCGTTCTTCTATTCAAAGCAAAGCTGGCTGGTTTTGACCTTCTTTTGCCTAGGATGCCTTTTGAAGATATTGTTGCACACCTTGTTTAGGGATTTCAGTTTGCAAATAGCATCTTGTTTTATGTTTACTTTTCTGCAGAAACAAAGGGCATAATTTTCCTGTTGAGACAGTATAGGCATAATAAGCTTTTGGTAAGGCAGAAATGGTAATGGGTATTAGAGGAACAGAACCCAACCTTATTTGTGTTTAAATTCAGCGTCCATCACTGTTGTGTCTGACTGCCCCTCAAAATTACAAGTGCAGCATCATCTCTTCCTTCAGGAGGGAATTGAAGTTGTTTGATGCTTTTTATTTTTCAGAGAGAGTATAATGAAAAAGTTAGGGAGAATTGGACTTACACTTTCCTGGGGGTTCCTACACAATCTTTTCTAGTGGTAAATTCCACTTTTGCCAGGTAACTTCCTTTTTCTCCTCACTGACATTTCTTTCTTGAGCTTGACATTCAATTCTGTCATTTAAGTCATTGCAAGTGACTCCAAATGGGACTCAGCCACACATTTATAAATAAAAAGGAGCTGTTTTTACCTCACCTTACTTTAGATAATATTAAAAATAATTTCCCATTCTCTTGTGTTTCCAGCATCAACTCTCAAGAGAATATATGGAAATGATGCCTCTTTGATGCCTCCTTGGCTTGAGTGGAAAGGAGAAGCTTGAAAAAGGCTTTTCATATGACTGTTTTTATAGACAGCTATGTGGCCACAAAGAATTGTTCATTGCTGGCTTTTACTGATACTGGTCACAGCCTCCTAAGATAATTTTTACCATTGTGCAATTTATATGCCCATTTTTCTAGGGTGCCATGCAAACTAAGTAGTGTGCTTTTCTATTTCCCTGCAGACACATGCACACATACCTTCATCAATAGTTTTGGGGTAGTTTTTTTCAGCTTTGTGAATACAGATAATTTGAACTTAATTTGAAGAAAATACAAGAGAAGTGCTGTTAATAATAGTACCTGCAAGCACAGCTGAAAGAATGCCTGAACTTTTCTAGGTCACAGGTTTTTTTTGCTTCCACACCACTGTTTGAGAAGCAAAAACATAAACCACAGAAAGAAAGGTTGCTGCACAGGTGCAATAGTTGCTATTGAACTGAAAACACAGTGTGGTTTTTGTGGCAGTTGCCATAGCAACAAGATCATTTACAGAACATAATCCCATTAGGAGAAAACATTTTTAAACTGAGCTAATTGTACATGAGTTTATATTGCTTCACAACCTGTTTTTGGAAGATTTCATTTTTAGGATACTAATAAAAGACTGATTAAAAGCATTACACATTGTCCTAAATTGCCTACAGAAAGAGAGGAGATGGGAATTATGTAAATTATTGCAGATTTCCTTAGATTGAAACAGTATGATCAAGGAAATTAATTCATGTTCTCATTTCTGTATTAAAAGTCACAAGATAGCAGCTGTACCTATATTATATTATCAGCTTGGTCAAATTCTGATCCTTCTAAAAGCATTCCTCAAATGGCTCTTTCCCTTAGAGAGTCTGTTCATTCCTTTAGATGTCTCCCTGTTCTAGAAATTTTGGCAACATTTCCTCTGCACTGATTTGTGCACTAAGAGATGTAAAAAGCCTGTTGATAATTGACAGAAAGCAAGCTAATGGGCTGTAAAAAAGCAGAATGAATAAAACTAAGATTAAATGTTTCACCTGTGGGAAGGCGAAGTTGGATTTAGGAAAAAACCTGAAAGTCAAAAGGAACGCTGAGATCTGCAGGTGCCATGAGGAACCAGGGATTTCCAGCTAAATACTCTAAGAAGTCATGTTCAAAAGCCTGTCCTTTGTATTTTAGCCTTACTCCAGAGAAATGTTGCTGCCACATACCCATATAAAAGAAATAGAAATGTCAATGGTTAAGCAGCAGGATTGTACCTACTGAATTACAACTGATGGGACTGTTCTGCTTAGTAACGTTTCTGGCCACCAGTCACATTCTCATTCAAGACGCGATCTGAAGAATTCATTGGCACTGCAAGTCAAGGAGGTCAAGAGCCCAGAAAGTTTCAAAAGGGATTTGGATATCTGTATAGGAGCTAAAAATACCTGGAGTTACACAATATTGGTGATTATGCCTCTTTGTCTTCTCTCCCCTTCTGCGCCTCTCTGCTCTGTTTAGGTCCTGTTACACCTGGAGCAGGTGGGGTCAGTGCTGTGGGAGTCATGGTGTGGTCTGTATGGACACAAACTCTCCTGCAATGTAGCAATCCTATTTATCTTGCCAGCAGCAAACACCAGCGCTCTAGAGGGCAAACTGGATCTTGGTGTGTGGGGGTACAGCTTTATATAAGCTTTCCCTGATTTCAATGGGATCTTTTCCAGCTTACATAGATCCCTAGGAAACTATTTTTTAAAGACATAAGCAGGCTGAAAAAAATGTATTCACCTCCACCGTGGGGGGAGGCAGAGAGCTCAGAGCCCAACTCATCTTGGTCAGGGACACATCAGGGACTGTTTATGGAATTGAAATGTCTATAGGAAGAGGTTATGGAACAAATTGTTGGAGTAAGTGGTGACCTAACACTGTAATAGAAGTCAGTGATAAAATAGCAGAATTGTGAGAATTGTGAGCTGTGGTATGTAAGCTTTTGTCTAAAACTGCTGGAAGCCTGGAAGGTGGCAGATGTGACACCAGGCTTTTAAGAGTTTTCAAGGATTTTTAAAGGGTTCCAGAAGAGATAATGGGAACTACAGGGTGTTAATCATGAGAGATAAATGTAAATCTGTCTATACCAGTCAACAGAAAAGGAAATAGAATAAGAAACTTATAGAATTAAGAGATCCATGGCTCGCTTGGGAGCCACGAACTTGGCTTTTCCTTAAAACACAAATAATTAAAAAAAGGTCCGCCTCGCAAACTTTCATGTCAACAGCCATGTGAACAAGGAGTTCCAGTCGATGAACTTTGCTTGTAACATAATACTTGCATTCCTGAAAGGCAGTTTGTGAGGTCCATTGTCAGAAAAAGAAAAAAAAAAGGAAATTAAGAAGCTATAAAAATGAATGTCTTTATATAAATTGCCAAGAGGTAGGAAAGAGAATAGGTGTCAATCACTGCTTCTTGTTGTAGAGAAGTTACTGATGATGCTCTGTAGAGAACTGTGCTATTGAGCACATATATAAATGACCCAGAAAAGGTGCTGAACAATGCTACGATTAATTTTTCTAATTACACTAAAGTAAACAAGACAACAAAAAAAAGAAAGCTTATTGAGAAAATTGCAGGAGAGCCTTATTAGGCTGTGTGACGGTTAAAAAGTCAAGTGAAATTCAGTGTAAGTGTAAAGTGATGTATGGAGGAAACAGAATTCAAACTTTACATATAAGTGACTTGTTCTGAGATGATCTTTACAGATCAGGGTGAAATTTTAGGATTAGGTCTGTAAGGGTTAAAAAACTAAACAGAGACAAACCAGAAATTACAATCTTTAAATGACTCAGAGCTGAAAGAGTATTCAGGGAGTGTTTCATCTACAGACATTGACCTGGTGGAGCAATTTCAGAGGAGGACTAGCAAGATGATTAGAGGAATGGAACACCTCTCCTATGAGGAAAGGTTGAGAGAGTTGGGATTGTTCAGTCTGAAAAAGAGACAGCTCCAGGGTAACCTAATTGTGGCCTTTCAATACCTGAAGGGAGCCACAAGAGAGGTGGAGAGAGACTATTTCCAAGGGTATGTAGTGACAGGACAAGGGGGAATGGATTCAAACTGATAGACAGTAGGTTTAGATCGGATATTAGAAGAAATTCTTTACTGTGGAGGTGATGAGGCTGGAACAGGTTGCCCAGGGAAGCTGTGGATGCCCCATCCCTGGAAGTGTTCAAGACTGGGCTGGATGGAGCTCTGAGCAACCTGGTCTAGTGCAAGGCATCCCTGTCTGTGACAAGGGGGTTGGAACAAAGTGGTCTTTAAGGTCCCCTCCGACCCAAACCATTCTATGATTCTAGGTGCTCAGTGCTTTATAGTCTTTCTTGGGCTTCTGCTTTTTGGCAGAACATGATTGAAGAGGCATCCTTGACCTGTTCCCTACAGCCATTGTTAATCCAGATGCCCTTTTATCTTGAATTGAAAGCATATACAAAGATATTTACAATGTTCTTGTCAGTCTTAAGTTCCTCTTCAGAATGAAAATCCTCCTATGAACGATTTTCAACTTAGTGAAGTAACTTTACAAAATTTGTTCTTTTTCCTTCTCAAAAAACAACTGCTATACTAATAGGTGTCAGTAGACCCACAAAAAGCAAAGAGAATATTTGTTGTACTGACAGGATTCAAATATTTGTCCTCTCTAATTGGAAAGCATGGAAAATATAAATTAGGTCAGAAGAGCTTGCTTTCTTCTCTTCACAAGAATGTTAGGGAAGAGGGAGAGTAGGTAAAAAATAGTGTAATGCATGTGAATTTGCAAAAGACTGCAATGAATCCACACAATAGGTGGCAATATTTTTTTTTAAGCAGGCGTTACATGATGCAGTATTAATAGTGCCTCAATATATTATTTAGAATGTTTTTATCTAATCAACATGATATAAATTATTGGGATGGCCTGTGGCTCATGATCTACTAAAAAGTTCCTCAAAAACTCTTCAGCTATAGTTTTTCTACTTAAAAATTATTTTCTTGCAGCTGAACTTTAAAAAAGAGTAACTCTTCTACAAAAATTTCCTTATTACTTTAAGAAAAAAAAAAGTTGTTTTTAGATAGCTGAAGTGTCTCACCTTATATTTTAAAAATTGAAAAGGAAGTCACAGGTCTATGGAAAGAAAGAAGTAGGAATCTGTAAAACCTTTTCTTTTTAAAATTATCTTACAATAAAACCAAGCAGTTCGCAGTTCTCATGTAAACATGCAAAAGTAGCAAAATAAAATGGCTTAGTCAATCCAAAACAAAGGAAAAAAAATTAAAAATATTGGATACTTTCACTCTTCATCCTCTTTGAAATCTTAAAAATTATCACGCCTTTGTCTAACTCTGCTAGCTTCTTGGACCAAACGGAATGTTTTCATTTCATTGTTCACTGCACCTCATTAATCTTGTTCTTTAAGGTCAAAGCATAAGTGGCTCTCTTTATTCTTTACTCTTTTTGCTTTTCCTTTTCTAAATCAACTAAAATATCCAAACCCTAAGGGTAGCTATTATGCCTTCAGTAAGAAAAATGCATTGCTTGCAAAACAACTTTGATTCTTGTTTCCCTGGGATTTTTTTCTCACATTTAACATTAATGCCAAATCATGTAATGCTGACCTGTATGGTACTCAGTTGATTTTCCTGCGTCATTAAAAAGAAATTTTAGACAAAACCATTTTTGTTTGCAGCTTTTCCCGATCATGATGCTCAGTCTTATTCTGGATAACAATAAGTTTTTATACAGAAATAAATCAGCAATTAGGATGGCAGAGCACCATTAACCCCTGCACTCCATGCTGTTCAACTCTGAAGATCACATGCCAGTGAGAAGACATGTCAGTGTCGGGGCAATTTTTAAAGTGAGGTTAGGTCTGCTGTATCACTATTTAAATCAGACACACAGTAAAATACATGTGAGACTGCTGCCCACCTTTCTCAGGAAGTTATGAATCTGGAGAAAGTTTTGTATCCCTGAGTCATCTAACACCTGGATCACTTTAGATTGCTTAGTGTTTTAGGCTGTCCAGGCACCAAAATATCTCTCAAGAGACAGCATGGCCTTATTTGAATTTATTAAGACACTCCAGTTCTAACCCTTAGAGCTATTTAGGATGCTATTTTGTTTCCCCACCACACTTAACCGAAAGTTTACCACTTCCGAGCATTAATACTGTGAACATTAAAGTTAATGATCTCACCACGTAAATTGCTATTAAGCATGAGGGATTATCTGTACGTTAAAGACTGGTCTACATCCTTAAATGCTGAACCAAAGATAAGCTCTTTCTTCAAGGTTATGGCAATTTGTGCCATTCACTCAGCCCCTGCTCTAATGGGGTCTCATTCAAATAATAAAATAGAAAAAAAGAGGATATTTTATCCATCTTAGCTTTTTGTAATACATGCCCTTCAGTAGAAGGATTTTGCAGATGGAGAATTACCTTGAATTCTCACCTTAAATACTGTGTGCAGTTTTGGTCACTGCCATATAAGAAGGACATTAAGCTGTTAGAGAGTATCCAAAGGAGGACAACAAAGATGATGAAGGGCCTTGAGGGGAAGCCATATGAGGAGTGGATGAGGTCACTTGGTCTGTTCAGCCTGGAGGAGTCTGAAGGGATCCATTGCAGTCTTCCACATCCTCATGAGGGGAAGAGGAGGGGTACACACTGATCTCTTCACTCTTGTGACCAGTGACGGGACCTGAGGGAACGACATGAAGCTGAGGCAGGGGAGGTTTAGGTTGGGTATCAGGAAAAGGTTTTTTACCCAGAGGTTGGGCACTGGAACAGCTCCCCAGTCAGTCATCACAACACCAAGCCTGAAAGAGCTCAAGAGCATTTGGACAATGCTCTCAGGCACGTGGTGTGATGGTTGGGGATGTCCTGTGCAGGGATAAGAGTTGGACTTGATCATCCTTGAGGGTCCCTTCCAACTCAGCATATTTTGTGATTCTGTAATTAGTGCTGAGGTTCTCTCTCACTTACTTTTCATTTTTCCTGCTCCAACCACAATTGAGTAAAACACACCGAAATCTTCAGATACAGGCCTCCATTGACCTGAGTCAGGGTGTTGGTGAAAGAAGATACTGATTGGCAGGGTACCAATCCTTTTCAGTAACTTTGGGGATCACTTTCTAGACTTCTGGTCTTGCTTTCCTTACTTCCAGAAGACTGCTTTAACTTCAGCATTGATTAGGGGACTAACAACCCATGTTATTTTACATGAACATGACGACATGAGGTCCAGGGGGAAAAGTCATACACTGAAAAGAAAGAAACTGTGATGAACAACTGCAAATATTTATTGGGCAACATTTAGTAAACACGGTTTTGTCAAGCTAAGGAAGCTGATGGCATTTTCTCTTTATTGCCTTGCAGCTGGGCTGCAGCACCCACTCCTTCTTCAAGCTGATTCTAGTAGTTCTTCAATAATTTCCATATCATAGCTGTGGTATTTTTCTGTGTTAAAGGACTAAGTATTGGTCCTGATGCTAACTTATCAAAACTTGATTGTTTTTGTTATTTGCTGGTAGCTTATGAATGTAAGAAGGATCTGAATTTTTCCCATCAGGATTTTGTATGGCTCAATAGTATCCTTTTGAAGGAATGTGTTGTCATTTTAAATTGTATTGTGCACCCTTCATTACAGTAGTTTTGTTTTTTTAAGTAAAATATGATCTATTCCTAAGGTTGTCTCTCTGTAGTATTAGAGCTGGGAAAAAAAAAAATTACATGTATGAGCCCTAATTTTTTTTTTTCAAAAGAAGCTTGGACTATATATTTTTCAGATTGTGAAATATTCTTTTTGCATGTTTTCCCCTCATGTATTTTCCCCTCAGCTTTCTTTTCCTTGTTTCAGTTGAGACTGGCAGTAGAAGCCTCATAAAGTTGAAAACATCCCTTATAGATTGCTGATCCAGTCTGCATTTTGGAGCAAAAAGAGTAAATCTTTAGTCTGAGTGATTTGAAAATGTCCAAATCAAACCCCAAGTCTTACAAGTTTTCCACATCAGGCTGCTATAATACATTCTACATTTAGGCAGGCAACTGTATGCATGGAGCACCTTCAACTAGGAAGTAGAAATAGTTTTCATACCTGTATTTGGCATTTCTGTTTGCTGCCTCTAAAAGTATGCCTTTTGTTTTGCTTTTTTTTTTAGTGTGTCCTCTTCCCTATCCTGGATTATTTCAGAACTGTGTATTATGCAAAGTACTAGATACGGGTTCTGAGAATAAATTAAATTTTACCCTGTTGCCTCTCATTTTGTCATGCTAGCAGTGAGCAGAGCAGTCGTGACAAAGGCAGCACTTACATGCACAAAGGCTGCATGTGGAGCAGCTGCCTGTGTGCAGTTTGGTTAATTTTGGTTGGGCAACTTCTGGGCAGTGCAGCAAAGTATCCAAACATCTCCATCCTCCTAGTTCTGAATGTGTGTATATAGCCTGATCCAAAGACCATGGAGAAGAAGGATGCTTAAACTCTAGCAGATCTTGAATATGAGGATAATATTATTTCTCCTTTTCTCATAAGTAAAGACCTCTCAATGCCTTATTTTTTAGTTTTCAAAACAAACAAACAAAGGCCCTTTTGCTTCACCACTGTCGATTAATTTTCATACAAGAGCATTTCCTTTGTGTTGGTTCTAATGGATTCTAGTATGGTAGCTATCATGATAAATTGATTTCCAGAGAAGGGGAGCCTACTAGGTAAGTACTAGAGTATTACAATTAAATAAAGCTTGTGAATTAATTGTTTAATACTTTGTAGGGAGGAAAAAAATGCAAATTTTGAGGCTGCTCTTCACATACTCCACTTTTACAGAAAATGGCAAGTGTCCCTTTCCTTGATATACATTAAATTTTCTCATTTATCCAAAAGAAGTCTACAAGGTTTCAGTTATCCCTTGTTGTTTCTGAGGCAGTAGTTTCAAAGAAAATACAATTACTGAGTTCTAATATGACTTGCATTACTCCTGCCAAATGCTGTGTTAGGACCCCCCCCCACAACTTTAATGTATAGGATCTGATGAGACATAATTATCCAATCCCTGCATTGTAAATATGAAGCCTCAGCTTCTTTCATTGTTTTTCTTAAATTATTAAAATGATACAAACAACAGGAAAAAATCTTTTCTTGTTGCTTGAAGTTTTGGAAACACCATTCTGAGCCCCACAGAGCTCCCCTTAATGAGTGTTTTGAAAAATATATCAGGAAATAAACTTGTCCCTTGAAAGAGATCAAAAGAGTAGAAACTGTAAACTGCATTTTATAGAACAAATATCCTTCCAGAGAACCCACTCTATACAATAATAAGCTGTGATATGGAGATACCTAAAAAACAAAATTCAGGTATGTTTTCATCAAGGTCAAATTTGTCTGACTTTCTCCTAGTATTTTAAAAAGGTTTTTGTGGGAGGAATTGGTAATGATTTTGAAAATGCTTCAGGAAGTGAATGTCACAACTGAGAATAGCTATTCTAAAGGTAAGTGTGTCATACATTGACATTTGTATGTAGTTCAGTGGGTAAACTATTATTGTAACAGGTCACAGGTGTTCAGATTGAATAGGTCTTTTCCAAAAATCCAGTTACAACTCTTCATAACCACAATCTCTGTCCTTTTCTGTGTTGAAAAGGAGAATGTTTTAGAAATCTCCATCTAAGTAAACTTCTTTCTCTTGTGACTGGTAACTAGGTATGCTTTTTTACAATTGCCTTTAAGAGTCTCAGGCGCAGATCAGTTATACCAGAGTTGGTGAACTCTTTTAACTGTGATGGTCTCAATCCAAAGAGAGAAAAAGGGATTCAAGTAACCTCTGCATCTAACTGTGTAACCCAAACACTGAAAGCAATTAAGATGGTGGTTAACCAGGAACCCAAACGTGCTTGCTTATGGCAATCTACATGAGAGGTTATGTGCTAAATAGTCATACATTGGGACTCAGAGGGTTATTGGAGAGGATGAAAAGTGCTGGCCAAAGGTACTCTTGGAAAAGAAATGACAGTGGCATTTGAGTGCAATGTCGAAATAGTCCTCTCTTAGAATAATGAAAAGGAGTAGTGCCATGTGAAAACTCAGTTAATCAAACTGTCCATCACTAAATATAAGCCTTACCTGCCCCCGATCTTTGCAATGTCTCCTCAGGGAATTTTCACTAAAGCTTCAGTTCAATAACTGTTGTGGTGGTTATATCTTTGTTTTGTTTTGTTTTGTTTTGTTTTGTTGAGAGAATGAAACCTTGCTTTTAAGTAGTCTTACTGGTGGCAGCTAACAAAAAATCTGTGTATGTCTGGAAGAAAAATAGGGTGGAAAAGGAAAGATCTTTGGTGTCTTGCCAAGGGGAGGGAGCTTTTGGCATATTTTGGAGTAAACTTGAGATCTTTGCAGTGTCCGAATTTTCCAGATACAGAAAAAACCCCACAAAATCAATTGACTTATTCAATTTTCCACTAATATTGCTGTATTGGTGCATGTTGCTTTCAGATCCCATCTCCAGAGGTTAAGATGCTAAAGAAAATTATTGTTTTGTGATTATGCTAGGAAAATATCATTCCATAATTGTATTGCTTTCTATATTTTCACCTGCTCATGCATTACTGTCCAGTGTCAGAGAATGATCAAGACAGAACTTTCATCTGACTGAGTATGGCTAGTCTCATGTTACAGTTTTGGTTGAAATCAAAACATGCTTCTGAATTTTTATTTTTATTTTAACACAGGCGCCTCTGTCATAACAGAAAGGAACAAACAATATGCTTTTTAATATCTCTCTGATAGAAACTGTAAGACAAGACAGAAGGAATAGGCAACTATATGTCTTTGGATCCTCCAATTTTCAAGCGGTTCTGAGGATCTTTTACAATTAATTGGCATTTCTGTGTGTTTCTATTGGAGCACATAGCTTTGTAGATGCCATTTTTGTTTGACCTCTTTGGTAGTTGTGACAAAAATTTAACAAGACTGTAAAAGAAGAGACTGACTCATTCATTTGCCAGAGTATAGAATGTCATGATTTCGTTTTTTCTCGTCCTTATTTCAGTGGTAAACAATGAAAAAAGAATACTTTCAAAACCATGTAAGTAATCCTGTCTATCCTACAGCTCCTCAGTGGACATTTCTAACACAAAATTAATTTGTTAACCACTCCAGAATATTTCTTGAAAACAACTTAGGGCATATGCTCTGAAAGTTTGATTCCACTCTGAAAAGTGACAATACTAAAGTGTCACCTTTTAACTTATCAGATCTGTTCCATATGTGTTCAGAGTTTTATCTGCTGACTTCTGTGGCAAAAATATGTCTCCAGTGCTTGTTTTACTCATGTTCATCCTCCAAAAGTGGCACAGCTCCATGAAGAGATCTTGATTCTGCTCCTTTCTGGGTATATTTATCATTAGAAGAGCTTTCTGAGTTTTAATTAAAGGATACATCAGATAGCCTCAAGAGACTGTATCCAACCCAGTGATGTTCTGCTAGTTCAATATATACATAGATGGAAGTGGAATTACTAAGATGAGATTACAGATCTAATTAGTTCTGCACATAAATTATTTACTTGTGGTCATGTAGCAGAGAGGGAGGATCCAGGCTGGCTTAAAATTCGCAGTGGTTTGTTTTTTTTTTTTTAGAATTGCTACTGGGAGGGGAACAGGGAAGCTGATAGCCCATCTCTAAGACAGATTTGATCTGAAATTTCAGAGACATTAACTTCTGAACTCCATGCTGCCATTTTTACTGGACTGCTTTTCTTAGAATAATTCTCTGGATTACCAAGCAGTGGAAAGAGAGTGTGTCCAAAGAAGGACTACAAAGTGGGTGAAAGGTCCAGAGCATGAGTCTGATGAGGAGCAGCTGCAGGAGCTGGAATTGTGCACTCTGGAGAAAAGGAGGCTCAGCTCCCTGCAACTTCCTGAAAGGAGGTTGTAGCCAGGTGGAAGTTGGTCTCTTCTCCCTAGTAGCAAGTGACAGGACAAGAAGAAATGGCCTCTTGGCCAGAGGAAAGTTGCACCAGAGGAGGTTTAGATTGGATATTAGGAAAAATTTCTTTATGGAAAGGGTTGTCAAACTTTGGAACAGGCTGCCCAGTGTAGTAATATGTATTTAAACCCCGATGGTGTGCACTAGCCAAGCTCTCACTCAGGACTGGACTCAACACCTGAACTCAATTGTTACTCAAATAGAGTTCAGGCCAGCTCAACCTAAAGTGCTCGTTAACCTCCTACAAACAGCTGTAGCTGCAGGGCGGGCACAAGCCCTATAAATCTAGCCCTGGGAGGAGTCAAGGTTGGGGTGGTTGTTCTTGGTTGCTGTGTGCTGCTGGAGCTCTGCTCTGAGAAATCATAATCCAAGAATCAGAAGACTGCGAGCTCCAGCACAGCCCAGGAAGTGATGGAGTAACAATCCCTGGAGGTATTTAAAAGAGATGTAGGTGTGGCACTTGTGGACACGGTTTAATGCTGGCAGTGCCAGGTTAATGATTGGACTCAATGATCTTAAAGTTCTTTTCCAACCTGAACAATTCTGATTCTATGACAGTGAGGTCATTCTATAGTTTGTTGATTTGGGGTTTTTTGGCCTTGTGTACCTGAGAAATGTTTAACAATCCTTTCATTCAAATTTCTGTTCAGAATTTTTCCAGAATGTTATTTTTAGCTTGCTAGTGAGACTTCTTTGTGGGTATGACTCATGTATGCCACACTGCTGAGTACTTATATTTATTATTTATACAGCCATGCATATTCCATGAAATGGACATTTCTCTGTCACCTTTATTGATGTCTGAAGTTTTATGGAGAAAAAAACAGCTCTAAAAACCAGCTCTTTATTTGAGATGGATGTGAGGGGTTCAAAACACCAGCTTTTTTTTCCCCTTAGATCCAAGTTACATCAAAGCTGTCAACTTTTCTCATGGGGAGTAACTAAAATTCTGTAATTTACCATGGGTTGATATTTGGATGCTTGCTCTCTATTCAAATTTCCCGGCTTCAACACAGCATAAATTTCTCACTAAGAAAAAATCAAAAATATTTAATCATAAAAACATTATTGTGATGGTCACAAGCTTGGAAACTATGGTAATGAATATTGTATAAATATATAGACAGAAGGGAAAACCTATAATGGGATTAAAATTAAGAAAAAAAGAAAAAAAACAATTCACCTCTTCCCCAAAGCCCATCAGCCTCCCAATGTAGTACATTTGGATTCTTTAGTAGATTAAACAAATAGCAATTACATTGGAAGGTTCATAGGATTAGACTTATGCCGTGTTATTATTCAGTAGAATGTAGTTTTAGAAATGAGTTATTACAGGATTTTCATATTTTCTGCTTGCTTTGCCTTTATGCACCATTTAATTTAAAAGTGTTATCTAGTTGCTGTTAGTAAAGTTTTCACCTAGGAGAGATCTATAGGCTTTTGTGGGTAGCTCTAGTTCACTCCCTGGATGATCACTTATTTTAATGAGAGAGATAAACATGGTGGGAAAGGCTCTTAGGTGAATTGTTTCTATCTCAAAATACTTTTTTACATTTGTATCATCCTCGATGCAGCAAAACCAAAAAACCCTTTCATAATTGCTGTGATGTACTGCTTTTAATAGCCTGGTAAAAGAGAAAGAATAAAACTGAAATGCTAGCTCTTGTGACTGAACAGATAACAGAAGAGCAAAGGTGGGTGGAAGTGGAGAATCAGGTAGAGCCAGCACAGTGCTGGGGCACAACACGGGTGCGACACCCACAAAAGAAGCTGTCCTGTAAATCTATTGCTTTAAATCCATTCATCTCTCAGGGGATTGCATGCAATTGATGTGACGTTGGAATAAATAAATGAACTCTGTGTTATTCTTTGCTTAGTAGGCTATCATAGGGCTCACTGCTTCAGGCTGTTGACCAGCTTGTTGATGACATTTTTGTCCATGCATTAGGGAAAGGTGAATCAATATTGGTTATTAACAGTCCTTTTGTTGCTGCGAGCCTCCCTTGCATATGGGATATGATCACAGGATCAGCTGTGAGGTTCCCTGCTCTAATATTGATTCTACGCATGAAACAGAAATATAAACAGCAGAAGCCATCTTCTGCCATGCCCAAACTGTTTGCTGCCTCCTGCTATAAATTATCATGGATCATTTTTAAGGGCCTCTTTTCAGTTAATTGGGAAGAATTTTATTTTTCAGATTAAAAAAAATCCAGCCCTGGAAATGCTCAGTCATCAGCACTTTAAGATGGCTTTGTATTCTGCTTGGATGCTGTCTCTTCCATGCTATATGCCTCTCTTGTCTCCTCAAGGTTGCACTCTGGGTAACCTGGTCATTTGCTTTTCCAAGAGCATGGGATTCATTTTGCCTGACTTTAGCACTGAAACCATAGGTGTTTAGTCAAGAAATGGCTATCTGGATTTACTGTAGTCCATGGAGGAGACCTCTCAAGAGGCAGTTGCAGATGTTTGTCTGAGATACAGAAGACAAATTGTCCTCTTAAGCATCAGTTCCCATTACCCACGTAAGCAATTTGGTCAGCTAGCTGTGTGTACGGGCTTACTTTTTAGACTGAAGAAAGATTAAGCCCATCCTATTTAACACTTTCTTCTTAGATAATACGCAGGCCTAAGCAACATGCAAGGTGTAGTTAATTCTACAGCAAAGCAAAAAAGCTCAAAATTAAACCATGTACTTTAAAAAATGGCATGCCAAAATATACAGATTGTATTGACTCTGGCATGTAAAGATAAACATATAATATCTGTCTATCTATCTACCTATCTCCTGACAATAGAAGGAAATGAATCCTAAGGAAATCAGAATGATCTGCTCTATTGTTTCTCTCTACTTTAAATGCAATGTTGTCTCCTCTACTGTGTTACTTGAGATGACACATATATTTAAATATATATTATTTTAGTCTGAAGGAAGTAAAAGAATATGATCCCCATTTCACAGGTGACAAAGTGTGACAGGCCAACTAATGCCTGAATTTAAGCTCCTTCCTGATTTGATTTCTCTATTTTTAGATGGCGACAAATTGAATAAACTCAGAAGGACTTATAGTAGGGACTTGAGCTAATTTACCACAATACAGCTTCACACATCAGATCCCCTTATTTTTTCTTTTTTTCCCCCCTATTTATTGTTTGAGAACGTCTGCTGTCTCATCAGTCTTAGTTTACAGAGAGAGAGCATTTTTTCCTTGGAAGAATTGCACTATCCTATTGGACACAGCAGCAGCATTTACCTACATCTTCAATGTAGCCTGAATAATCATCCAGTTATGAGAAGAAAAGGGGATATAAACGACTTCTTTACTTTTGAGAGATGAGAGACAGGGATGTGTTAAAAAATGTATTGTTCTTTCCTCCTGGGTTTTTTTGAGCGAGAAGTTTCCCTCTCTTCTTATTTCTGTCCAAGTTTTTCCTTCTTGTGTCTTCTCTTTTCCCCCAAACATAATACTTTAAGGGTTTGGGCAGTGTATTTTTCCTTTGATTTTTTCTTCCTGTTTTAGCACTGTCAAATATTTGCACCATTATCTACATTTTAGTTTAATTTAGTAAGAAACTTAGTGTGCTGAGTATTCTGGTTGTGATTTTTCTGCCATTGATTCAGTAGTTTCAAGAGAAACTTTCTCATTTGTAGCATCCCACCCTGATTTGTGTTTCTTTGCTGACCTGACATTATCACAATGGGACACTTAACTAGTTTTAGATGGCAGAGAACAAGCTAAAGCTCTGGCAGTCGGTGGAGAGCAGAACACAGAGCTTATAGAGGATCAGCCACGCTCTGAAGACTCCTCACGCTCTCCTTCTCCCTCCCCATGGGAGGGATCCAATGCTTTGCTGACATGCCAGGAGCGAGGTGTGAAAAAATCGGGACCAATGAGTCTCTAGCCAATTAATTAGATTCTAACAAAGAGTTAACTGCTGCAAAGGTGTAGTCTAGCAAGTATTTCAGGTAAAGATTACCTTTTTTGAATATCTTGGGAGGGGACAGCGGCAGGGAAGTGCCATGCATTAAAACACAGGTATTGGGAATGCTCTGTTTTCATTCACAGCACAGGTCTTCCTAAATCTGTGCTGCTGAGTGCTGCTGAAATAAATCCACTGTGCATGGAATTAACCATACTTCTAACAACATGATCAGCAGTTTCTCGTTTATTTCAGTAAGGCTTGGGTCAAGTCTGAGTTCATTTCTTCTTTTCGTTGTTGCGAAGTCAAATTTGTTAAGGATTTCATCTAATTTAGCTTCTTCTTCTCTGCTACCCCAAGAACGATATGGTAGAAATGAGACTGTTTAGCTAGTACAGCCCAAATTGCTTAATCCCCATGGGCATACAGAAGCAATTTTGGGACTTCTTAATATTTTCTGCCAATTTCTGTTAAGACTTTGGATTTAATGCAGTCATGGCTCAGGACTGACTGGCAAGATTCATTCTGGAGTGCTGGTTGGGAAAGAGAGAAGAATCCCCTTTTCCTCTTCATTTTTCGACATTCAGCCTTTGGTAGGCTCCAACAGGGGACTTCCAGGTTCCCCTAAAAGGTTTGAAATGTGTCAGCTCCAGGGACTTTCAGCAA
>VZRS01014593.1:573835-679338 GCA_013398055.1 Ifrita kowaldi | reverse complement strand
GTCGGTGGAGAGCAGAACACAGAGCTTATAGAGGATCAGCCACGCTCTGAAGACTCCTCACGCTCTCCTTCTCCCTCCCCATGGGAGGGATCCAATGCTTTGCTGACATGCCAGGAGCGAGGTGTGAAAAAATCGGGACCAATGAGTCTCTAGCCAATTAATTAGATTCTAACAAAGAGTTAACTGCTGCAAAGGTGTAGTCTAGCAAGTATTTCAGGTAAAGATTACCTTTTTTGAATATCTTGGGAGGGGACAGCGGCAGGGAAGTGCCATGCATTAAAACACAGGTATTGGGAATGCTCTGTTTTCATTCAGAGCACAAGTCAGCACAGGTCTTCCTAAATCTGTGCTGCTGAAATAAATCCACTGCGCATGGAATTAACCATACTTCTAACAACATGATCAGCAGAACACAGGTATTGGGAATGCTCTGTTTGCATTCAGAGCACAAGTCAGCACAGGTCTTCCTAAATCTGTGCTGCTGAAATAAATCCACTGCGCATGGAATTAACCATACTTCTAACAACATGATCAGCAGAACACAGGTATTGGGAATGCTCTGTTTGCATTCAGAGCACAAGTCAGCACAGGTCTTCCTAAATCTGTGCTGCTGAAATAAATCCACTGCGCATGGAATTAACCATACTTCTAACAACATGATCAGCAGAACACAGGTATTGGGAATGCTCTGTTTGCATTCAGAGCACAAGTCAGCACAGGTCTTCCTAAATCTGTGCTGCTGAAATAAATCCACTGCGCATGGAATTAACCATACTTCTAACAACATGATCAGCAGAACACAGGTATTGGGAATGCTCTGTTTGCATTCAGAGCACAAGTCAGCACAGGTCTTCCTAAATCTGTGCTGCTGAAATAAATCCACTGCGCATGGAATTAACCATACTTCTAACAACATGATCAGCAGAACACAGGTATTGGGAATGCTCTGTTTGCATTCAGAGCACAAGTCAGCACAGGTCTTCCTAAATCTGTGCTGCTGAAATAAATCCACTGCGCATGGAATTAACCATACTTCTAACAACATGATCAGCAGAACACAGGTATTGGGAATGCTCTGTTTGCATTCAGAGCACAAGTCAGCACAGGTCTTCCTAAATCTGTGCTGCTGAAATAAATCCACTGCGCATGGAATTAACCATACTTCTAACAACATGATCAGCAGAACACAGGTATTGGGAATGCTCTGTTTGCATTCAGAGCACAAGTCAGCACAGGTCTTCCTAAATCTGTGCTGCTGAAATAAATCCACTGCGCATGGAATTAACCATACTTCTAACAACATGATCAGCAGAACACAGGTATTGGGAATGCTCTGTTTGCATTCAGAGCACAAGTCAGCACAGGTCTTCCTAAATCTGTGCTGCTGAAATAAATCCACTGCGCATGGAATTAACCATACTTCTAACAACATGATCAGCAGAACACAGGTATTGGGAATGCTCTGTTTGCATTCAGAGCACAAGTCAGCACAGGTCTTCCTAAATCTGTGCTGCTGAAATAAATCCACTGCGCATGGAATTAACCATACTTCTAACAACATGATCAGCAGAACACAGGTATTGGGAATGCTCTGTTTGCATTCAGAGCACAAGTCAGCACAGGTCTTCCTAAATCTGTGCTGCTGAAATAAATCCACTGCGCATGGAATTAACCATACTTCTAACAACATGATCAGCAGAACACAGGTATTGGGAATGCTCTGTTTGCATTCAGAGCACAAGTCAGCACAGGTCTTCCTAAATCTGTGCTGCTGAAATAAATCCACTGCGCATGGAATTAACCATACTTCTAACAACATGATCAGCAGAACACAGGTATTGGGAATGCTCTGTTTGCATTCAGAGCACAAGTCAGCACAGGTCTTCCTAAATCTGTGCTGCTGAAATAAATCCACTGTGCATGGAATTAACCATACTTCTAACAACATGATCAGCAGTTTCTCGTTTATTTCAGTAAGGCTTGGGTCAAGTCTGAGTTCATTTCTTCTTTTCGTTGTTGCGAAGTCAAATTTGTTAAGGATTTCATCTAATTTAGCTTCTTCTTCTCTGCTACCCCAAGAACGATATGGTAGAAATGAGACTGTTTAGCTAGTACAGCCCAAATTGCTTAATCCCCATGGGCATACAGAAGCAATTTTGGGACTTCTTAATATTTTCTGCCAATTTCTGTTAAGACTTTGGATTTAATGCAGTCATGGCTCAGGACTGACTGGCAAGATTCATTCTGGAGTGCTGGTTGGGAAAGAGAGAAGAATCCCCTTTTCCTCTTCATTTTTCGACATTCAGCCTTTGGTAGGCTCCAACAGGGGACTTCCAGGTTCCCCTAAAAGGTTTGAAATGTGTCAGCTCCAGGGACTTTCAGCAAGACCTGCAATCCCCTAAGACACTGCTAAAAATCTCTCCTGAGTGTCTGTTTCTTTTCTGCCAGTGATGGTGGCAGGCTGCTGATCTCTTCAGAGCAGGTCCTGTGGTCAGAAAGGTGCTTGCCTCCCCCTCCAAGGATGAATGTCTGTCAACAGGGTGGTTCATTGGCATTCTGCTGTGAAGATGGAAGAAATCTGCCTGTAGCAACTCAGCACTGGCAAGGTCGGTGAAACAGAGAGAGAAAGAAAAGAGTTTGCAAGGCTTTTGCTCTCAGTGGGGGAAATTAAAGGTGGCTTGTGTTATAAAATATTAAATAGTGATTTAATCAGCAGTGAGATATGTAAGTGAGCTTAATTAGAAATACATATTATTCTTTGACTTTAAAGCACAAAATGAAAAATTAAAGCAATCTTAGAGGATATGTAATCAGCGAGGAATAATATGTTGGAAAATGAGCCTGATGTTGTAATTGGTGTATGCAATTAAAATTAATTAATTTTAGTTAGCATACATGCATGCAAATATGAAATCAACGAATTTCAGATATTAAACTCATAATTATAGTGATACTATTGCCAGAGCTAGTGACAGAGGAATTGACTTTTCAATGGTAAATACTTCCTCTTCAGATTTGAGGTCTGTTCTCTTTGCTGTCGTGTCAAGCTGAAACATAATGATCAAAGCTATTTGATCAGGCACGATTAAAAAAAATGTTTAGATTCCCCCTCATTTTGACTCGTGCTTCCTGGCTTCTCAGCTATATGAGTTATACTCACCTCTGGGGTAACTGCAAGACATTTTTTGATCGAGTGCAATTTGAGTTTAAGAAGTTCCCACCCACTCACTCACTGGTTGATAGACTTCCCCCACTGGCCCCTCCCAGATTGCTCTCCCTGTCTCTTTGCTAATATAGTCTTGAGGAGCTGTGCTGTAAGCCAACTCATGGAATGATCTGGCTTTGTGAAAAAAAAATCTTCCCTCTGGTTTCTCTGCAGATTCTCTAGTAACTGTTCACCAAACAAAGTGATTTTCTTTATTTCACCTACAAATGAAACCCTCAATGCCCGCAACAAAATTATTCCTGTGTATTAAATTTCAGTGTAAGGAAATTGTACAGAGTAGCAGCCCTCTCAGCTCTGGTGAAAATTTGCTGTAAGTCTTTCCAGTTTCTCGCTTTGGAGACTAACAACATATTGTTATAAAAGCTCCTGTTTTTCCAAAAGTCATCCAAGGTAACATAGGAGCAATTGTAATTGGGAATGATTATATTGCTACCAAAATGAATAGAAAGCCTAAAATGACAGGGGTACCAACGACTACAGCTATTATTAAACATTAGAGAGAGTGCGTTATGCTTTAACATTTTTTGATCCAGTTTAGCCTAGCAATCAGCACCACATTAATTCCCTTCAGATTATACATGCAACCCAAAACAGAAAGCAGACCCCTGTTGGCTCGAAGTGTCATTAAAATAAAAGCTTTTGAAACAGCTTTAAAGTAAACTTCCTTGTTCTCCCATGATACAAATGTACCTGTAAGGAGAATTCAAGGACATTCTCTAAGAGAGAGGGAAAGGAAAGATGTGCTGATGAGTGAAAAGGAGGGCAGAGCTCCCCTGCTTCAGTCCCTGTGTACCTGCATACCCAGCACTCCATATTCCGCTGCTCCTCTGTTTTTCATTTACTCCAATATTCTTTCCTGTTCTGGTAGCAGTCTTTTCACTGAAAATATGTTTCCGTACTAAAGCCTCCAGCTATTTAAAAGCAGCCATTTCTCATGCAGGGTGTCTGTGAAGGCTTGCCCAGGTTACAGGAGTGAGGTGCATGGAGAGGGTGCAGTAACGTCTGAGGAGCAATTAGACAGGTACCGCTGCCTGTACACCTTTGTGCTCAGCCTGTCGGCTCGGTGAGGAGAGCTGAAGCTGCATTTACTCTGGCTTCCTCTGCCTATTTCAGGTACCTGTAGGTTTTTATTTTGGCATCCCTTCCCTCTCATTTGCACTGTAGCCTGTCAGTGTGCACATTGTATGTTGAATGCAAATTAATGTATTGGAGGAATGATAATTAGGTGATGTAGGTAGTCTGTGCAGAAAGATCATGTTTGTGTTAAAATGGAACCTGAGCAGAGTTATACAATCACCAGGAAAACGCCTGATTTGTCTAAGCATAGCCACTTTTATCCACTGCATGCAATAGCAACAGGAATCAAAGCTGCTAACTTTCCATCGTCTCAGGACAAAGGTGCCTGTTTGATTCAGCTTCAAGGGCTGCATGCACAATCAGAACCCTGGAGATACTGAAAGGCAGGAACCAGAGAGATGCTTCAACAAAGTTCATAGGGAGGAAGCTGCCTGCACGGAAAGAAAAAGACTGAGAAAGGAAATAAAAAATGGAATGGGACATGAATACACTCTGAGGTCACAGAAAGGTCTAAGAGGGGAAGAAGATATTCAGAAAGACACTTAGAATGGAAATATGGTTGCTATTAAAACTAAACAGAGACATTACTTAGGTTTAATGAAGCTGAATTTAATCAAGAAGGAATTGAACAAACTGTTTGATGATTGCGCATTGTAATGTAACAACACAGTGTGACAGCTTTGCAAAATGGTGCAAATGCTGTCCCTGCCTGCACAGGGATGGCGGTGGAGCAGGCAACCTGCACAGTAGCCCAGCTCTCTTCTGTGTGAGGAGGGGTCAAGTCTCTAGGGCCCTCTTTCCCTGGCAAGTGTGGATCTCAGGTGCTGGAACGGCAGGGGAGAGGACTGCCTTGGGGCGCTGTGCAGCAGCCAGCTAAAAGTGAGAAGAGTCAAACGGGGAGCAGCTGGATGATTAAATCTCCTTTATTCACTGGGCCACGGCTTTCTCAAAGGATCTTCTGCATGTTTTCTCCGAGGTGTATGCCTCAGCTCTCCCGGCCACGTGTTGAATGTCAAGTGTGGTCACCCCAAATTCTGTGTAGAGAACTATGCCTCTGTGCACGCCCTTGTGCTGCACAGTCCCTGTTGATCCCAGGGGTTTGGAGGAGCAGACATCCAACAGGTTATGGGACACCCTGGCCACCCTGCTGTCACCTCTCACACCGGAGCGCTGCCCTGAGAGAGTGCTTGAAAAGTAGGGTAATGCAAAAGTAAATACACAACTACAGTTTTCTGGGGCCAAACCCCTGACTTTGGGGAATGTTTTATTTCCTACTAATGATTCTGCAGCTTACTTTATGCTTGCTTTAGCTGCTCCACTTCTAACAGTGTGGCTCCTGGCATGCTGATGTAAGGTGCTGAAAAAACGTGTGCATCTATGGGTTCCACGCATCCTGCTTCCTCCAAGGTTGCAGGGGGGTTGGGACACACTAGTGCAAAGAGAGAGCAGTTTAAGGTCAGGGACAACAATTCAACCACGCTGACACTGTGGGTCTGCTGCTCTGCTCTCTGCAGCTGGGTGTCTGTCCAGTGCTCCATGCCAGCTGTGCTCAGTACTGGCTGCCATCACACTATGTTTTGTGTTTGCCTTTTGGCAGGACAGTGTGTCTCGGGGAAGAACAAGAGTGTCTGAGGAGGTGTGTGCTTGCACCATATTTCTGTGGCAGTAGCTTTTGCTGATGCAAAGGTGAAGAGAGACGGGTGAGACTCCACAGTGTGTGACATGATGGCCATGAAATTTGAATGAAAGGAAGAGGACATAAAAGTTTAATTTACTGTTTTGGTATTTGTGCAACAGATGTAAAGAAGTTAGCGATTTTGTTGTCTATGTGGCTATATAGCCATCCTGATTTTCTGAAATTCCACTTTCACATGGCAGAAGGTACCAGCACAACTAAGTTACGGGTTTTGTTTTCTTTTTTTCTGAGTGAGTGAAAACAAAGGGACTGAACTCTGCTGCTTTAGGATGCAGATGTATTACTCTCATCAAATTTTACTATCAAGTCTGGAGGTAGAGTTTATGGCAGGCCATTATTTCAGTTTTATGCCCTGGGAACTTTTGCATGGTTCTTTAGGAAGGAATGCTTTTAAAGTCACCTTATTTTGCCCCCTTTTCCATCAACAACTGTTGTTGGTAGTTGCAGTGAAAACAAATTCTGATGTGTGAAAATAACATGCTCTGTTTGCTTTTCAACATGGAGAGATTAAAGGAAATAGTGTGATAATTATTAATTTTGCTCCTTTAAGTGAATCTACACATTTTTCATCTGTCCCCACTCCTCATTTTCCTGCAAAAGGCTTTTTTTTTTTAATCTCATATTCATTTGATAGCTATATTTTGAGGTTGGAAATCCCTGTGCTGTTCCTCCAACCAAAGCATAAAATAAATGCAAGCAACATAATCTTGAGTTAATATGAATACCTGAGGAAGGAAGAGATGGGTCACTCTAACATCACAGTCTTTCATGAGAGCAGTACTACAATTTGATCAAAAAGAATAAGCTTTGCTTATAATTTCTTGACTCACCAAACCTTTTTGTTGGGTATTGAAATTAAAGCTAGGAACAGAAACTACTTTATTGCTTGCATTACATTGTGTTGTGACCAGTCATCAGGGAATTTAATAATCACTTCCTAACGTTAGGAAAACTAATATTTAAAGGCAGAGCATGGTGACATCAGTTCAGTGGTACTTTAGGAGTCTAGCTGCTTTGCCTGCTGCAGAAATTTTGTGTCTCAACTTTGTGCTTAGACCCTATTGCCATAAGTGGGAATGAGGCTTTGGTGATAATGGAAGATTGCTCTTAGACCGAGTGTGTGTTGCATTAAATAGTGAGGTATTGGCAAAACGACATGAAGGAAAGTTACATGGCTGATTGTACACTTTGACTAAATGAGGAAGCTATATGAACTATGTAAACAGAAGATGGATTTTGTGTCAGTCAGGGATTGAAATGGGCCAGTATTTAATCACACTGTATTGTTGTTTCTCAAAACTTGAAACAGGTGTAATGACACTTTTTAAGCATATAGGCTGCAGGGAAAATATGTTTCATTAAGTATTCTTGAATTTTCATTTTTACCCAGGTAATAGTATAGAACAATGGTGATCATGGATGTTGAAAAATCAGGCTCCTGCCACTTATAGGATTTTCAAAAATTGGTTAGGTTAAACTGTTTAAATTCAAACTGAATGGATCATTTAATTTGATGCCTCCAGGGACAAAAAGAAAATGCCAAGTCTGGTGTAACAAGTGAAAAAAACTTTTGTTCTTAAGAGTCTCCAGCCTGCATTTGCTTAAATCCCTGGTGCTGAATTGCCTTTTGGAGATAGTACATTCTGAAAGTGCAAAGATGGTTGAAGATACACAGGTGGAAAGCATATTGTAAGGGGAAACTAAGGATTAGCAAGGGAATTGCTTTGCTTTCTTATTACTGGCTCCCTTTTAAGTGATTTGTGGGCAGGTTAAATAGTCTTGTGTCATATCCTGTGCCAGGATCCTAAATATTTGGTAGCAGTGCTCTGCTAATGCCACTATTGAGGAAAAGACGCCTGGTTTCTTGACAGGTCAGCATGCCTAACTTGGAATACTTTCCAGTCCATGCTTCTGGAGGCTATTCAGCTTCCCCAGGGCTGGATCAATATGGGAAAGAGGCTTACTCGAGTATGAGGGGTGATTCCACCAGCTAAGGGTTTCCAGAGAAAAAGGGCCTTTTCACGAGATGGGCTTTGGGTCTGAGATAATGCTGACACCATACATAGGCCAGCACTCAGTGTGCTGCTGAGTGTCTCAGCAGGCAGGTAACAGGAGAGACTCAGAGAACATCTGGAAGCATTTCATTTGGCACAGTGCATCTTAAATCAAAGCTGTAGATGTGTAAGGCATTTCCAGCTGGCTAAAACAGTTGCACACAGCAGTTCCTCAGCTGAGCATCTACAGGCTGACCTGTCTAACTTAATTTCACTGCCATCCTTCTGGCTGAAACTCCAAGGCGACCACCTCAAACTTCACATTTAAGAGTCTTAGAAGCCTTGGGTTGACTTAACATGCATAAAACAATAGCAATAAATTCCTGGACAACCAATGAAAGTGTACAAAGGACATCTACACCTTACATGATTTGTTTTAGATCTTTCATTATCAAATGCAAAGGTAGCAACACATCCCTTTTATTTTCAGTTTCTTGTTATTTGCTTGTAATTTCACCAAACTTCAGCAGCTTGGGCAAACATTTTTTGTGCTTGATGTCTGACTTAAGCTGATGATTTGATGATTTTTCTGGTGCTTTGTTTTCTGCTTTATGATATTTAAAGGAGCTTTATATACTTTTTTCATTCTCAGGTTTTAACATTTATGTTTCTGCTTAAAGCTGAAATTTATTTGGACTGTTACTATTTTGTGCTGAAAGAATTGAAGGAAAGCCTTTCATTGTCATTCGAAGGTTAATTGGGGTGTTCTTTGGGGCATTCATCTTGGGACAGAAATGCCCAGATGACAAAAGAAAAACGTGTTTCAGCCAAGGCATTGACCTGGCTAAACAATGGCCTTTGATTGGGCTGAGAATTCAGTGTGATTTCCCTGCTTCCATGAGACAAAGGGAGAAGCCTCCAACTGCAATGCAGATTCTTTCTCCTGTGTTAGACCCATCTCAAAGATCACATGCAACGCTGCTCCATACCCTTGTGCCCGTTTATCACTGTGGATCTGATCACTGCCAGCAGTTGGGGTCTTTAATCTGATAAATCTGACAGGAGATGCTTATACGTACCATTAGGAAGGCAATATTCCATATGCTTCCTAATTGGTTTGAATTTATCCTATTATTTCAGCATTTAAATGTTGCTGAATGTAATTTAGATGTGTCAGGCTTATAAAGTGTAGGCCCTGGTGGGAGTTCATTATTGAAAAAAGATACATCCAGCAAGGCTTTTTCTGGCTCCAGGCCCACACCCTCAGCATCTTGCTTACCTCACGTGTAGCTTTTGTCTGCCAGCTATACTCCTACACCCATGCTGAGGCAATCTCTGACATATTTTTTTATCCCTTCCCCTTCAGTATAATTTCTTTTTTTCCATTTCACAGACTGTGTATATAATTTGTTGATTTAAGAGAGCAATAGCTTATTCAGAATGTGGAGTTTATGTAACCAGGGTAAACAAAACACGCTTTTGTGAGGATGCTGCAAGACGTGAACATCATCCTCCATATTAGTGACTGCCTGGTTAATGCAATGAAAACTGACAGTCAATATCCTCTAATCTGGATGTTGTGGCCAGTGCTACCATCCAGTTATTGAAACTGATGAAAGATGAGCTCATTCTTCCCCTTATGGGAATGCATGGTCAGTGGACATGGCAAACACTGAGAACTTTTCTTTTTTTTTTTTTAATCCCATTTGATCTCTAATGGGACAATTTGGAAGGCAAATGAAGGCTTGGGGCTGCACAGTTTTTTGACGTATTTCTGTAACTGTAAAAGTCTCTCTGAAAAATATCTTGAGCATCATGGCAAAACAGGTGTGAAAGCATGCTAACGCCTCCAACACGTATGCGCTCGCATGGCACAGTGGGTAATGAATGACTCAAATTCCAAGGAATTTAGTTTTCATCATTCATCTCGGTAAAAAAAGGTTTTTGTATGGTTGTCTTACAAATATTAGTAAGTAGAATTTAATCCATTGCTGCGCTTTAAGGAGAAAAATTATTTATACCCCCACCACACACTTTATGTAGCCTTCTCCTTTTGTACGGTGCAGGCATTCTGTAATGGTTTATGGTCCTGCTTTAATGGCAGCCTTAGTCTCTCAAAGAGGAACTATTTTCTGTCTAGGCAGATTCCCTGATTCCAACAGCTTTCGGCAGCTTCTTCACGGCATCATCACAAAGCAGGAAGGCCAACAATGCCTATTAAGGACAAATAAGTAAGAAAAGGCTCATGGGTGGGGCATGACTTTTATTAGACTTGCACCAAAATAAAAAAAATAGGCAAGCACATGCCTGACAGCTTGCCTTGCTTATGTTGACCATCTGACTCGACAAGAAGATGCCTACAAGAGATGTGTTGTAGACACCTACAAAACAGTGGCCTCGCAGACGGGCATGAATTAGGATGAATAGGACTTGCAAGCATGTTTCGGGCCTCACACCTCACACACTTTTCTCACATTTTTCATTGAGTTAGACTTGTGATGTGGGGAGGATAGAACTCTCTCTGGATGTTGAGAGGCAATGTATAACATACTTTCTGCCTTAACACATACTGTCTTGGTGTCACATTCGCAAAGCAAACTGCCAATATTACACCCCTTTTGACTATTCCTGAACATGCACTTTGGAGATAGCCCTGAATTTCTTTTCATCACTCTTGGTGAAGCCCTTGGTTCAAGTACTCTAGGATGGATTTCTTGAGGGTGAAGCAGTGGGTGATGTTCTCCATCCTCCAATATGTCTGCCTGCAGGAGTTATAGATGCAGATGGAGTCTGCAAATCCTTGCTCTCTGGGCAAGGTGGGGTTAGCAGTTAGACTAGCTAGACTAGTTAGACTAGTTAACAGTCTTCTTAGAAT
This sequence comes from Ifrita kowaldi, assembly GCA_013398055.1. Taxonomy (NCBI): domain Eukaryota; kingdom Metazoa; phylum Chordata; class Aves; order Passeriformes; family Cinclosomatidae; genus Ifrita; species Ifrita kowaldi. The sequence goes on along the minus strand of VZRS01014593.1, from coordinate 668,470 downwards.
TAACGTAGTATATTTTCATTTATCTAGACTTAGGAAGCATATATATTATGATGTTATAATAATAAAACCCTTTCTATGTGTTTATTCTTATCCTGAGAGGTTTGGTGCAATATATAGCCTGCTTACCTCCATCTCTGGGATGAATTGAGTAGAATTCCTTGCTGAACCATCTTTTTCTCTCTTTTTCCCATCTCTTACAGCATGACTCACTGTTGTCAATTGACATTCTTGTTGGTAACTTACTCTCTTCTCTGGCTTGAGGCTCTGTAACTGTTAAATAACTTCTCATACTGTGCTTAATAATAGAAAACCGTTTTCATATCTAGATAGACAAATTTTTCCAAACTGGTGGCCCAGACAAATCCTTTGAAGATAAATCTTTGAAGTTGTTCACCTGAGCTGTTTTATACTTGGCTTTTTATTCTAATTTTTCATTTGTTTCCAGGGAATTTAACTATTCCCGTCCTTTAATTCAACTCTGGCCACAGAGGTGGAACAATATCACTAAGATAAACACATGATAAAATGTGCAGTAATTTTCCACACTAAATTACTGCACTTCCTCCAGTGTGTTGAGAAGATTTTCTATCACCCTACAGTTTCCTGGAGACTTTCTACCAGTCTGCAGGATATATAAGTGTTTTTTCTTTATATAGAATCATGGAATCATTCATATTCACCTCTGAACTATATCCCCAAGTGCCACATCTACACATTTTTTTGAATACTTCCACCAATGGTGATTCTATCACTTTCCTAGGAAGCTTGTTCCAATGCTTAACAACCCTTTAAATGAAGGGATTTTTCCTAATATCTAATCTAAACCTCCTCTGGCGCAACTTGAAGCTATTCCCTCTTGTTCTGTCACTTGTTACCTGAGAGAAGAGACTGACACTCACCTCGCTACAATTGTCTTTTAGGTAGTTACAGAGAGCGACAAGGTCCTCTCTGAGCCTCCTTCTCACCACTCCTTCTGTCACTCCTCCTAAGACTTGTACTCCAGACCCTGAAACAGCTTTGTTGCCCTTCTCTGGACACACTCCAGCACCTCAAGGTCTTTCTTGAAGGGAGAGGCTCAAACTGAACACAGCACTTGAGGTATGGCCTCACCAGTGCCAAGTACAGCAGGACAATCCCTGCCCTAGCTCTGCTGGCCAATATTTCTAATACAAGCCAGATGCCATTGCACTTCTTGTCCACCTGAGTAATGTAACTAAAAGCGTAATATGATCTGCATTTGAAAATAACTTTTGTTTCACATCTCTTATGCTTGTATCATCTTTTTGTCTTAGACTGATCAATTTAATCTGCCTTGAGCAAATTACTTCTTTTTTCAATATATTAGAATGAAGTGTAGTGCTTGTGAAATTTGTATCACAGAACACCACCACCATCACCATTTGAATGCTGTATTTCTAAAAGATTTTCTTTCTTGTAGTTCACTTGGACTTACAATCAGGGGAGGTTTTTTATTACTATTTTTATTTCTAAGAGATGGATGCATTGAACAATACGCAGATGTCAAGAACCTGATCAGTGGTGTCAGAAATCACAAGGCGATAGATGTTGGAACAACTCATACTTTCTTCTCCCTGGATAGAAATTCATCCTTCTAGTGGCCTCTCTATGTGAGTATATGCAGGTAGGACATACACTTGCAAATAACTGGTCCTGATGCATGGAAAGTGAGTAGTAATAATGACTGATTTGTAAATAGTGATACATAGCAGAATTTGAAAGTCTATTGACCTGTAGGATACAGACTGCTGAAGAATGAAAGGAGTTTTTCCTTGGCTTAGGGGTGTGGTCTGTGCTGCAATCACTGTGAGATGAATTTGACCGAAGGAAACGGCTGGAAAAAGACAACTTTTCTCAATAGCGACAGGTTGATCATAATAGTCCAGGCTCAGCAAGGAATTCAAAAGTCACTAAGATAATTAATGACTTTAAATGGGAGAAAGGGACATTTGGATTTACAAGGAACCGCAATGTATTTTTCAGTTTAAATTAATCACTGCTATTGTTTAAATGTCTCAGGCACATTAGGGAAAAAGATGAACTTTGTCTTTGGAATTTTAATAGCAATTACAAATCTCCATAACAGCCATAAACAGAGTGCACTATCTTGTCAATCAAACTGACTAATGAGATCAGCAAAAAAGTGGATAGCCAGAGAACAATACCCACTTGACTGACAGGTACATACAAACTCTTTTGAGTATACAGGCAGGACAAAGAAAAATTAAAATATTTTCTAATTCTTTAGGGCAAGGATAGTAGGAAATTGGGGTTTTTTATTCATAGTAGGATGATGTGAATGAAGCTCATCTTAAACAGTGAAAGATGAGGGAGTTTTTTCCCTGGCGCCTCTAGGCAGTTTGACCTCTTACATATTCCAAGCATGTATTTGTGCACACTTAATCCAGATTCACCCATGGCAGAAGGGACAGCTTCCTAAAGAGCTCTTTCTTTCCTCATCAGCTTTTACCTGTGAGGTTCAATGGCAGTCAGGTTTGTGGAGCACGTGTAGAGACGTGAAATACAAAGTACCACCTAATCTTTTTGAGTGTACTGGCATTCCCAACACACTGCGTGTGTGGCAAAATGCTTTTTCTAAATGTCATGAAATGGCTGTCGGAGCTCTGAGGTCCCATAAGTGGCTGCACAGCTCTCAGGCAGTGCTGTATATTGCGGTGCTTGTGTCTCTTTTCAGTTAAACACATTCAACCTCGCAATGAAGCACAGGAGAGAATTTAACCCAAATGGATATATTCAGGCAGCTTCATCTTTGAACAGTTTTAAATAAAAAATGAGGCTCTAAGTATTTTGATTTTGCTTGGTCCCAGAGCAAATCATTTGTACAATCACTACTATTGCAGAATTTCCACAACCAGCATAAGTCAAGTAGGAGCTGATTGAAGTTTTTCTCAAGATTACTCCAATTTCCTAAAACCCAAAGCCTACAAAAGCTGCCAAATCTGCTATGACCTCTAGGCTTGTAGCAGGCAGGTTCTCAGTGTTTGAAGGGTTTAGCTGTATGACATGGATATGAAAAATCTAGAATACTTGAGCCATGTGGTTCCAATCAAATACTGTGTTTTTTAATGCAGCCAGCTGAAAGACCACAAAGTTAGGAACAAACACATGCAGACCACATGTAGTGAACCAAATCTGTGAAATGCATACCTCTGACTGTGAGCAAAGAGATGCACATGAAGCACAGTGTAACACCATATGCAGAAAGATTAGATTTAATAATGGTTTGGGTGGTCTGTGATAGTGCCTCTCAATATTGTGTACATGTTAGCAACGCATCCTTCTGCCTCAAATATTCAGTCTACATATAAAATGTGTATATAGTCCTTTATCTGCTGAGAATTGGAGTCATGAACAGGACTATGGAGGTGATATTCCCTTTGTCACATAGCATCTGTGAAATTGTTCCTGTTGTTCAAAGCCAGGTTAAAAAGTGCAACTCAAATTTCAGTCTATCCCTATCTACAAAAGTAGCACCAAAAATGCAATTGCAAGTAAAGCAGGCAAAAAGACAGTACCTAAGGTGATTTTTCAGGGGTACAGATTACCAAGAAATGCATACTTTAGAAAAAGTTAATCAAAGTTACAGACCTTTATTATTTTTGTGCTATAACCATGAAGCATTGGGCTTGATTTTGGGAATTACTGGGTGAAAATCAATGTGATGCAGGAGGTCATACAAGTGGCTCTCAGTAGTCCCATCTAGCCTTAAAATCTCTGAGCTCAAGGATTTTCCACAGCTGTAGTGTGTGCAAACAGATGTAATATTATTAATATTGCTTCCTGCATTCCTTTCTGCTGCTCATGAATAAACACCTCCCTCACTGAGGATTTCTCAATGCAACCAAATATGAGTTTATTTTGTGAATAACTTCAGACGTGACAGCTACTGTTTCATTCCCACTGGGAAGCTGCGGCCTCCCCCGTTCTGCCTGAACACAGGGCAGAGGGTCCAGCCCAGGGGCTTGCAAGATATCAGCCTGGTGCTTGACTAGATTTGTATCTTCGTGGGAGCAGAATATGGAATTTCACAGAGAGGGAGGAAAAATATGTCTTGGGGAAGTTGTTTCATAGCATATCTTGGTCTCCTGGGAAGCGTGGGCTGGGAAGTGAGCATTAGTCCCGCGGCATATGAATTTATAGCCTGTCAAAGATAAAAGAAAGATGCAATATATAACAGCGTTAAGCTCGCTAATTATACGTCAGTGTGACTACTGAATCTCTCTCTCTCTAAGCTGCCTTTGACACACTTTGGTGTGTGAGTTACTGTGCAGGTGCTTGGTTTTGTATGTGCATTGCTGTGTGGCAGGCAAAACATGGATTTGTGTGTCCTCGGGTCACTGTTTTTGCGTTGCACACTTTTCACCTGGGGACACCTACGGACGTAATGTGGCACCCAGCTTGGGAACATTATCCCGTAAGAGCCGCGGTACGAAGCTTACAGCGAGCGTGAAGTTAATTACCTTGCTGGGGCTTACACCAGACTTAATGCTGGCAAGCTAAACTAGGCCAAGGTGAGCTAGGAATGGGATCATGAAGGGATCACAACTGCTGTTTTACTCAGCAGTAAAACTAATAAGAGTCAAACCGCTGACACATCTGTCAGTATCCTATTTTCTGAACCACACAGGAGGAGGAAGAAATAGACAATGAGGCAGCTATAAATGGACTGATGAATTAAATATGGTCCTGGATTGAAATGGAGGTTTTCCTTTCCTGCAGGTGTAGTCCTTGTTAGCAATTTGCTGTTTCAAAACTGTCAGAGTTTTGATGAAGGAGTGCATACGTGTTAAGCAGATTTCCAGAGAGTGTTTACTGTATTGAGGAAAACTTACTGTTTTGTTAGCAGGCCTGAGGTCACTTGGAGAACTGTGAAGTAGAGGATTTTGGAAGATTATTTTGAAGGATTCAATTTCCTACCTTCTAGAATAATTATTAAACATAAATATATATGTGCATATGTATACGTATATGTGTGTGTGCATATCTATATATATTTATATAGATTTCCCTTGTATGCAAGCTCTTACATCTCTGAATTGCAGTTTCAAATGATACACCAGTAATTTTGGAAATAAGTGTTTTCCCTCAAGCTACAGTTTCCAATTCTTGCCCAGCTCTAGATTTGCAGGATGTCTGTGGGTGAAAGTGAGAACTAGGAGTTGAGGGAAGAGTTTCTGAGAAGTAGGTTATCTAGGGAGGACCATATTGGACTAACTGAGGTGTGGACAAACATTTCAGCAATAAGGATATTTTTGCGTGGTGATACAAGTTGCCTGTAAACTCAATGAGATCTTAAATAAGTGAAGCCTTTTGCTCTGAAGGGACAAAATGTTCATCTGCACTCCTGCCACTCTGTTAAGCAAAGCAGTTCAGCTCCTCCTTCAAACAATGGATTCAGGTTCCTGTCTTTCATGTGTTCACCCACCAGTTAAGAACAGTTTCACTGCCTTACAGTGTTCTCACTGTCGTCAATGATATGAGGTTCTATCCTTGCTCCGTGGCGTTGCTTCATCCCCTGAATGAATATCACTTATTAAGGCACAAATATACAACAGTTGACAAAATAATAACCATAATAATTGATATTGTGAGCTGATTCCTAGAGAACTCTTTGGTTTCTGCATGTCAGGAAAGGAGGATGAATAGCCACCCTTTTGCTTACAGTTCACAACAACTCATTAAGTTGCAAAAAGGAAATACGATGCAGTCCTTCAAAATTGAATGTTCACTTGGATTGCTCTATCATAGAATTACTTAATGCATAGATATGGCACACCTGGAATGGAAAATAATTACATTATTGTTGGGAAATGCTTAGTTGTTAGGTGGTACTATATATAAATTAAAGCCAATGCAGCATTTTCTGTGGATCCCCTCTTAATCTGAACATAGCTCCTACCCTGTGAATAGCTCTATGTTGTCACTGGAAAAATCACTACATCCTTTTTCTTAAGCTTTGTAAACAAAGGCAATATCTGTAGTTTTTGCTCCAGGATGCCCCATCCTTGGAAGTGTTCAAAGTCAGGCTGAATGGAGCTTTGAGCAACTTGGTCTACTAAAAGATGTCCCTACCCATGGCAGGGGAGTGGGATCTAGATGACCTTTAAGTTCCCTTCCAACACAAGCCATTCTATGAATGAGTCTATGGTTAATTCTATGAAATTCTAGTATCTGCTTAGACTGCACTGAGGCTAGTGATGTCTGGAGGAAAACTGCTTGCAGCATAAGCACTCAATACTCCGGTCCCCTAAATGACATGAAAAATCTTAATGCTGGTTTGGTTAGAAGTAATAAACTTAATGAAATCTACTTTGCCAAACCTATGTTGAAAGCTTTTTTTTTTTTATAAGAAGGAATGTTTCTACTCAGCTGGGTCCATTATTAATTTTGTGGATTTGAAGAAATGTGTTCATTGTACAACACTCGATAACAGGGCTCTTCTTATATTTCTATATAATACCGTGAACTAATGCAGCTATAGTAGTTTTTCATTTGCGTGGCTGTTGACCAAGGAAAGCTGCCATTGCCCAGTATTTCATGGCATTTAAACTAAGGTCCTTTAAAAAAAGGAGAGGAGGGGAAGAGTAAGAAAAAGAATACCTGCTGCTCCGTTAGGAGAAAATTTCCTTTGTGTCTAATGCATTTTCCCAGAACAATGCAGGCTTGCTCTGTAGTCACCAGAGCTGTGCTCATGGTTCTGAAAGATAGTCCTCTACATTTGGCATGAATCCTCTCCTCTCACTCTTTTGCTTGGCAATGTTGGAATTTTTCTAACTCTATAAAACTTGAGCCAGCAATCTCTCTCCCCACCCTACCCCAGTTTTGTCTCTGTGCATCAAATTATCATTTTTCAAAAGGCACTGTGAAGCAAGGAAACATTTGCTTTAGAATGCCATTATATATGGCATTAACAAGATAGAGTTTAGTGTAAGCTAAAGATTTAAAAGAAAAATTATCTCTCGGATTCATTCTGGAAAAGGAAGATACATAGTTTTGGGATTTTTATTTTTTTAAAGAAATCCAAGTGTATGCTTCTGCCTGTAAAAGAAGTATGAAGTAAATGTCTCTGTTTTTAGCCAAAACCTTTTTTGGTGCAAACTGAACATATGGTGTCAAAGAAATACCAACTGAATAAGTGCTGCTTTCATCAAGTTACAAGGCAAAATGAAGGGGAAGAGAAGGAGGTGCAGAAGGAGGGTTTTTAGGCCATGTAAGCCAGAGAGCCAAGGGAGGTGCAAATTGTTTCAATGAAATTTATTTTCCATAAGCATAGGCATATCCTGCTTTCAGTATTGCTATTACAGCAATCTTCAATTTTTCTATGGAGTCATTTCTGTTGCTGTTTGTCGTGCATGAATCTAGCGGTGTTTCACAAGGGAGTAAGAAGATACGTTCATCTTCCCCAATGCAATCTCAAACTCAGTGTGTGCTTTCCAAGCTGAGCACTTCAGCTTTGCCTAAATAAGCATAATTAGCATTAGAAAACCTCATAACCATAAAATTAACCATAATGAACAACTTGGTGCGTGTGCCTAGATGGCTCCACACTGCATTCTGTCGGCGTCTGTAGCTTGCACCCAGAATGCACTTTCATGAAGATGGCTTTGTCAGCAGACACTCATGGGGGCGGATGTTTGCGCCAAGACTCGTGGTTTCTTCTCTGTCAGAGTTTGAGAAAGAGCATTTCTTTATGCAGCGTGGAAGCGTACAGGTAGGAAGGAGCTGAAGAGAATACAGTTATCTGGCTAAAGAAATAACAGCACCCATATTTTCAGTGTGCGTTTAGTGTGCATTTCTCACCAGCACTGGAAAACTTACTTTATCCTTTAAAAGGAGTGAGTTTTATTTTTTGCAGTCAGCAGCAACAACAACTGAAAAACCTGCAGTACCAGTATTTGTATCCCCATGGCTCAGCTCGCGTCAGTGACATACAGAGAGGCATATTTCAGCCAGAAAGACAAAAGCACATGCAGAGAAGCCACCCTTTCCTGATGATACTGGCTACCTGGAAGCTGGCCGGCATACGGGGTGAGCGGGAGGTCATGTTGGCTCCCTTCAGGCTGGCTGGGGACGGCTTGGCAGGGATTAACTGGCTGCAGCTATGCTGCCACTTCTGGCCTGAGTGACAATTTGGCAGGGCGCTCAGGTGCAAGAAGCAGAGCAGCAATCTGTTCCCTTCCCCAGCCCTCCTGCCCACAGCAACCTTATTTTTTGTCACTTCAGGCTGGTGATCTCTCCCTTTATTTGTGTGTGCGAGTGCATGCACGCCTTTCCCTGTGGTAGTGACATTTGAAAGGCACCAGTGTTTGCTCCATCTGGCTCCTGTATCTCTACTCCTTCTCATGGCAGTGTGAATCCAGGATAGATTTCAACAACCAAAAAATAATGGTCACCACTTTTTTCCTTCTGTTTTATTCTCTGATATGTGGGTGGCACCGGGGTCACTCTGTTAGCTCCTCGCCTTGAGACGTGCTTGCAAGGATGTGGCAGCCCACCAAAAATTGATAAGAAGCCCTATCAAAATGTTCCCTGGTTAGGCTTCCTGCACCCTTCCACCTCTAGCATCCTCCCAACCCCTGACAGGGTGTCGAACAAAAAGCTATGTGGGTGCTCACTGCTGTCAGAAAATGCCAGTTTGCCAAAACCATAAGGTTTTGCAGAAGTGCAGTTCAGCCCTTCGTTGGCAAGGTGTTTTAAGCTGCAGAGGGCAGTGAAAGGAGCCTGATGAGGGGGTAGACAGAGAGATTAAAGGGTGACAGACAAGAGGGGCTGGTGTCAGGAGACCGCATTCCTTCGCCTTGCAGTAGCCAGTGTGTGATTTTTCTTCAGGCGTGGGAGTGTTTCCTTCAAATCCTTTGTCTGTCAGATTTTCAGCAAAATCTAGGCATATGTGCATTTGGACCGGGGGGATGGGGAGGGAGGAATGGGAAACAATTTTGCTCACAAATATTTTTGAAAGATGACTGTTTTTTGCTTCATCACAGTAAAAGACCTTGACTTTCTGTATTCTACAACATATAGCCCTGTGAACTATCTTATACCTTAATAGTAAGTATGACAATTTACACAATAGGTATTGTGAAGAAAGATTTAGCAGTGAGCAGCTAAAACCCACGATGAATAATCAGGAAACAAACATCATCAGTTAAACACTTGAAACTGCACATTTTTGGAATGCAAATTTTTGCCATTGATATGAATGTAAGAAATAACTGGTTGGTGCCCTATTCTTTGATAAGATATTATGTTGAGATTATGCTTTTCAATATAATTTTTATCATGGAAGAGCATTTGAACTAGGAGGTGGGGGAGAGAAAATAATTTTGATTTCTTAGCCCTGAGACTATTACATTCCCACTACTGCTTGATTTCACTCTGATCCAAGCCCTTTGTGCCACACCATTTTCAGAATTAAATTATTCAGGAATGTGTCTGAATTAGACTGTAAAACTGCATTGTGTTACTCGTGATGTAATTAATAATTGAAATTTCAGTCTTATTAATATTTTCTAACTTGCATTGCAAAGTTAAAATATAATTAACACATTTCCAATCAGTCCTGTCTTATTTCATGCAGGTCATCAGAACCATAGTGACACTTCCATTCTAATGACATATCCAGGGAAAAAATAGGCTTATGCCATTCCAAAAGGACAGACTCTGTAGGTATTAAATGGCTAAGATAATTGGTGAGTGCCATTTTATAGGCTGCATTATGCAAGAGAAATGTATATTTGAATGGGATTTGCAATCAGGCAGAGAAGACGAATATTAAGGAAAAAAACATATAACACAGAATCCTATGTATTAGACGATAAAACCTTTTTAGGTCATCTGGCCCATCTGTGAGATTAAGATATTTCTCTGCTGCACCTCTGTTAATGCCTTCCCTGCTACACCTTAGATGTTCCAGTGAGAGACCTGTAATATTCTCCCAGGGAATTTATTTCATGACACAATAGACAGCTGGGCTTCTTCTAATATTCATACTACATCTTCTGTCTGTTCTTTCATTCTGTGCAACAGAGAAAGGGGAGGTATGCTCCTGGAGATGTAAATAATATTTGACATAGTGGTCTTCCTGAGAAATAATTTATTGAAACAGTGGACCAATAAGTAATATGTTCTTGCCTGTGCTCCTCTCTCAAACTTTGCTGGTGGTCTCAGTGTAGTGAAGGCCTGGAAAAAGAAGCCATGAGAAATAGAGGAAAAAGAAATATTATCTATATACCATAATTTCCTAAAGAGATTTGATAGGGTTTTGTTGTTGCATGCTGTTGAAGTTGGATGAAGTTTCAGGGAATAGGACTTCAGCTCCAGGTTTTGCCATAGGTATTGTATTCTCCTTTGGAGACATTGTTGGAATATATAAGGAAGTTTAACATTCCCTCAAGAACAACCCTGCTTTTCTATGCCATAAACTGAAAAGGAAAAACTGCTAATTTCAAGTGTTCAGGGCCAAGAAAAAATATATTCATCATAAAAGTACTGCAGCTAGCTTCAGAAATAATTGGCAGTTAATTTGTTCCCTGCTTTTTGTCTTCCCAGTGGAGTTCAGGCAGCTGAGGCCAGACCACAGGTAAGAAATTATCTGTGTGGCTTGAAAATGGCAATGCTATTCTGATGGAGGCTGTATGAGAAACCAAGCACGGATACCCTGTCCGGGACTTGCTTTTTACTAAATAAATTCCACGTAGAGTAGTTATATGTCTGCCCTGGAAATAAAATGACAGTTGACCTGAGGTGTCAGAAATACTCTTTCAAATGGCTCAGAAACTGCTTTTATTCCTGTCTCACTTCAAATACCACCTAAATGGCAAAGAAGGTCTATAGCTAGACTCAGATAGACTCACTTTAGCAGCCTGTGTGCACATCTTCCTAGTAACTGGAGCCACCTTGTCAGATCAATATGCAATAGAAGCCTTTACCTTATTTAATAGCTCATTAAACAAGTCCCACTTTCTTTTACCATCTCCTTAGGTGATTTCAAGAATCCCCTACATGACCTCTGCATTGGCATTCAACTGCACCTGCACGGAGGGAATAAGTAGGGACCTCCCAGCTATTTTCAGCCCAGTCTTTTAGCCTTGTTACACAGCATGCCACACACCTAGTGTCTCCCCATCTTGCTTCCCATAGAGCTTTGTTCAGTAAAGTGCTTGGAAAAATCATCACATGGGTACCATACCAACAAAATGCAAAATGAACTTTGACCACTTTTAGCTTCATCTGTTATTGTTCACTTTTCCACTAAAGAAATCATCTTGTCTAGCAGCACACTTCAGGTTTTGTCAGAACTGTCATTCATCATGTCTCAACCTATTTGACATACCTGCTGAGGCTAAGAGTTAAATGAGACATGCTTGGTTCTATAAATAAGCAAGCTAAACATTGCATCTGATTACCCATTTTTTTTCATAGCCAGCAATTTTAGGAAAGGAAGTTGGTAGCAAGCATGGTCAGTTCCCTCATTTAGCCTGTGGATGAGTGGGCAAAGGTGACTGAGTGACCTGTGCTTCTCAATTTATTTCTCCTCCTCTGATGTGGGGTAATTGGGCACGTTCAGTTACTGACCAGTTGCAGAGTAAAGCTGGTCTTTTAAACTGACTGCATGCATGCTTTTCATCTGAGCTGTGAAGCAGAATGTCTCATCTCTTGATGTGGCTCACAGCATACTCGTTATTGTGGTTTATGTGTCTCAGCTGGTAAGCAAGGTCTTAGCTACTTTCATTCGCATGCAGGCTCTTGCATCTTCCACAGAAAAACTCTGATCTCTCCCAGTTGCAGGTAATATTAACTTCTTATATTGCGCTATTGCTTTCGGAAGAAATATATTCATATATATGTACACATATATGCATGCATCCATTCATATGTAAATACATAAATTTAAATATGTGTATATAAAAGGTGGTAAGTGAATGTGGTATATGAAAGAAACACATTCTGAGTCGGGCTGGAATACTGTATTTGGTGTGTGCACTATTCTGAGTCTCCCCTGACTAGTCTTTCACACTGCTTTTTTTTTTTTTTTTTCCCAGTGTGTTAATAAAAGCTTAGTTCTCCTGAATTTGATGGATATATGCAAATTTGACTCTTTTATCTGTAGACGACATAATGTACAGACAGTGGCAAAGCAGGGATCCTTCCCAGGCTCTTTTGGTTGGGTGTGGCACTGGAGCTAAGAGGGGTTAGAATATAAGTTTGGCATTATGGATAAGGAGTTCTGACTTCCTCCCCCGACTGCTGAACTTCTTGCAGCTACCTAGTCCTTAAGGAGAAAGGCAGTTTCCAAACAAGTTAATTCCTTGGTTTGTTATTGCCAGCAAAACATACTGGAGACTGAATTGACAGAGACACTTTTAAAGACTGTAGGATGATGAGAAATGATGGCATGTTGGGCACCCATTTGGGATTAGGATGCATGATTGCACAGAGCCAAGAGCAGAGCTCCTACATCTGTTTGTGCAGGTAGGAATGCTGTCTGACAAGGGCACAGGATGACGTCTGTGTCACAGAGTTGTTGAATACAGCTTGAACATACTTGGCAGCATCCCATGACCTTCTCTCCTACTCCAGCTTCTCCCCGATAGCAGAACTGTCTCTGGCCATAGGTTAATTTTTTCTGATGGCTCCTAAACTTTCTGGAGAGAGAATATTGGTGAAGGCTGAAAAAAGAAAATAAAATAAATAGATAGCAAGCCCTGAATCACAGGCAGAAAGTTTCATTCCCCTTCTCTACTCCTATGTGGGCCATTTCAACAGGAGCCCAGAGGATTGCTTAAATCTCCTCTTAAACTGTAAAAATGTAAAGCTGATTTCCCATTGACTGGCATATTATGCAGTCACTCACACCAGGATAAAGCAGTTGGAAAGGTGTGGCATTCTGATTTGGTCCAATTTTTATTTGATTTCTGCTGGTTTTAATGAAATTATGTAAGGTTTGGGACAGTGGAGAACTGGAAACTGTGTGTCTGACTATGCCCATCACTGCCTGCTACCATGCACAGTAAGAACACTTTCAAAAGTCACCGTGTCTAACCTACTTCACTGTGAATCAAGTTCAGCCAGCAGCAGAAGCCTGCTTAGCAACTGGGAGGTTCACATATGGATAGGGAGGTAGGAGTATTAAGAATAAACTTTGAAATTTAGAAGAAGACCATTAACTATTGTACATTGTCACTAATTGCTTAGCTAGATAAAAATGTTAAAAATACCAGAAATTTAAGTGAGAAACATAGTTCTGGTGTGATTTAGTGTGCCAAGCTAACAGGAGGTGAGCAGAAGCAGTAAGTTTTTTGAGCTTCCACAGAGCTGAAATCTCCAGAGATCACAAGTAGGAGAATATCTGGTCCAACATGTACATCTATATGGATTATAAAAATATCTGGAGGAGGCAACCACAGTAGAAATGAGACCTGCAAAAGCTGGAAAGTCATCACTGGTAGGCAATTTTTTTTTTCTTGTAGCTGTTGTTACTCTTGTTTATTTTATTAATTTATTTAAACATCAATGACAACAACAAAGCTGTATTTAGTCCATTCCTTGATTCTTTGTTTAGCCAAAACCACCAGCGAATTTTCAACATAGGAAGCAGGGGAGCTCTTGTCAAAAAGGCTATATGTTGCTATATGTATCCTCACAATACTTGGATAGAAATAGTCCAAGCAGATCAAATGACAGTATTACAAAAATAGCTTCTGCCCTCCTTTAATTCCTATGCTAGATTCTGACACCCTTGTCACAAAAAGCTCACTGTAAACTCTGGGACTGTTGATGCAGCAGTCTGTAAGATTTCTCTGTATGAAGAGGGAAAGGACAGAAAAATGCAGCCTTTATTTTGGCCTTATCAGCTGTAAAAACCTCACCTTATTTTGTAGGGTAATGGCGGGTTAGTATCTATTATTTAAATTCCCTCTTTTCAGATCTAATCTTGTTTCCATGGTTAAATCAACCCTTTGTTGGGATTTATGAACACTCAGAAATTCCACGAAACCTGGGATTCAGAGTCAGGGAGGAGGATTAAAATCCTGGAAAGCCTGTGAATACATAGACAAGTCACATAGATGGAAGGGAAATAAGTGTTTTAAAGAGGATTTCTGTCTGTGAGGGTGCCATGTGGAATAATTTTCATCAGATGCATTGGGCAATAAGTGAAGGAATGGTCTCTTTGTTTCAGCTCCAGCCCAAATCAGCAATTGATACTATTCTGATAGCAGCTAAGTGGTCTGTGGGAAATGATGTGGAGGTCTCACTCCAGTCTTATGAATAGTTTTTCATTACACGAAAGCACTAATGAGCTGAGCAAAGAAGGAAATGGTGGAGAGAATTGTGAAGACTGAACCTCCTCTCACCCTGCATTTCAGGGCTAAGAGGTACAGGCAGAATCAGAAGGAGTGTAGGAACTAAATGGACCAGTACTACAGCTCTTCTGTGGGTGACTTGGGTATTTTAGCCAAGAGGGCTGACAATTTGGTACCTCCCACAAACATCAAAACCATGGGATGATAAGTGATGATAGCAAACCCTGCTTCAGCCTGATGGTGTCTCTGGATCTGGGTATGACCAGCTGTGTGCAAGTCACGATGGTGCTGCCTTGGCCCCTGAGTGACAGCTCTGCCCGTGGCAGGCCAGCAAGCTGGCAGTGGGACATCAGTGGTGTGGGAGTAATGGGGAGGGGCCAGGCGTTTCAGTCAGGGTGACTGGGCAGTAAACGCCGAGATGGGGGAAGTGATGTGAGCCACGCTCCCTCTTTCACTTCACGCTGCCAGAGAACTAACAGGGCTTGTGCTTCTCTCGAGATTTTCAGACACATCAGTGCTGGGGTCAGCTCTGGGGGCACCCTTCTCCCAGCTCGTTATGGAGCTTTAGTCTCTCTCTTTTCTGCTTCTGCATACCTGAGAAGGGAGAAAGATGAGGGGTGCCTTGCAGTCGAGAGCCGTGGTGCCTCCTGGGAGAGGTGGCTGCTCCCACCTCTGCTCCCTCCATGTGAAATCCTTGCAGAACTGTCTGCGTGTGGTGCCAGTTTCCCTTTCTATAGGGACTCGTTTGCGTTGCTTACATCATATGCTGGATTTAGACGACCTCCAGTGTTACCATGGCAACGGTTTCTGCTTAAGTATAGGTGAGAATGTAAGTTAATTTTAAATAAGGTGAAATGAAGGAGGGAGTGAATAAAGCTCTCAAAAGCATTTGAAGCCACACAGATCTATCTGTCTAATCAGTTTTGTAAGAAATCTTCTAAAGTTAATTTTGCATCCCTGAGGTTACATCCTCCTCATAACAAAAAAAAAAAAAAACCACCAAAAAAAAGAAGTAGTTCTGGGCATATTTCTTTGGACTGTCACCACTCACGGTGGTGGCAGACCTGGGAAGCCTCCACCTCTGTCTCCTCTCCATGTTCCCCACGTACACAGCGCCAAATACTCTGCATGTGGTGGGGTCAGAAGATGAATAAGACTTAGAAACAGCGCATCTAGTAGGATGTTTTGAGCCTTCATGGAGTGTGGGATTAATGCAGTTTTGCTGCTGCTGGTTGTTATGAGGAGAGGCCAATATGCTGTCCTTTATTTTGTGGCCTTAACGCTGCTTTCTGTGGTATCCTTAAAATCCAAAGCAAGTGCTTAAAAATATATTTTGTGTATAAATCTCTGTGTGTATATCTGTATGCATATTTATTGTGTTCTACCACTGGAAATTAAAAAAACCCCTGAAGCTGCCAAAATAAATGTATTATTTTTATAGTAAAATTATCTGGAGGGGGAAAAAAAACCTTAATTTGTGTTTGATAAAGCACCAGTATGAAGAGCACTGCTCTCAAAAGCATTATAGGATTGCCCCTGTTTGCTACCTACCAGCCCAGCTGGAGCACTATTTCTCTCTCAGCTCCATAAATGGTACTTATCACTATTGTGTGAGAGTGTCTAATCCATTAAATAAATATCAGGGTAATGGGAAGAGATCCAGAAGCCCACTTAAACATTCACCTAGTTAGTTAAAGCACTGTGATCCACGTTTTCTAAGAGCTGCCTTCTTAATATACGCAATTTACAGCTTAAGAGCAGGCAGCTTCAGGAAAAGCAGAGGGTGGCTGCTGCGAACCCGTTTGTGGCAGCGGCCGTGCTCGCGCTCAGAGCACGTTATCTCCTGAGTGGCCTGACACCACCAGTGCAGGCTGACTCTTCTCAGATCTGAGTAGCAACAGGATGCTATTTAGGTTGTTGTCATAAACAGTTGCCTGGTAACCATTTTTTGTAAATCTTCTGGCGGCACCAGTAGCACCTGTGCCCAGGTGTTAGTCCCTTTCACTTATGTGGAAGCGACAGCCCCATTAGCAGAAAGAGTGCTACTGCTCCCTGGCTTGTTCATGGCCATGCATTTGCAAAGCAGTAAGACATAAGAGACCGAGGTAATATTATGATCCTTGTTAATAAACTGCATAACCTTTTAAAACTTTCCTTTGTTTGCCCCGATTTTCAGAACTGCTTTTTCACTTCTTATCTCCATTTCATTTGTTTGTTTTGCCATGAGTCACTTTCCTGCTGTTGCTTAGCCCATGAAAAAAACATCTCTTTTCTGGAGTTAGAAAGAGCAAATTTCTAACACATAAGGTCTACAGTACTACAGAAGAGATGTGTAATGTTATGGATCACTTGTAAAGATGTTTCCAACTTTCTACTTTGAATTTCTTCAGTTGTGTTTGGTGAACTGATTTATGGTAGCATTTGTGTTGGTGATCTTATATCTCTATGCAGAAGGCTTAATTAATTACAGTAGTGTGCGATGTCAAGCCAGCCACAGTTAAAATCATGAGATAAGAAAGGAGGTGGCTGTAGATATAATGGTTGTTAGATTTCTAAAACCATCTAGATTAGAGGGAACGGTCATGCGGGTTGGGTTGCCCTAAGCTTGCAGCGTGAATCTGAACTGCTGATCTGTGGGGAGCAGATAGCTTATTGCGTGCCCTGCAAAGAGAGAGGCTCCTCAGCATTGTGTTCATGTGGCATGCGCTGTAGCACGCATTCTGCCAGCCTAAGCAGTCAGACAACCGGAATAGCAGAAATCTTAGCGGAAAGAGTTATTTATGTAGCTAATGTCCTATAAAATAGGACCTGAAGGAAGGAAAGTAAAGCAATGGTGGGACAAATCAAGTAGAGGCCCCAAACACCAAGACTGGTGGGAATGAACAGCTCTGAATGTCAAAGAGAAACCGTGACGTCGTTTTCATGGAAATACAGAGAGCTCTGTTATGTGGCACTGACAATGTGAAAGACGTTGGTGATGCTGCCTGAAATGTGTCTTGCTTAGAAAGGACAACATGAGGATTATTTTGTGTGGTGTCCAGAATATTTCCTTCTGCTTAATGTGTGCATCCAGATGCAGGGCTAGAGCTACACTGCAACAGCTGTCCTCCTAACCACAGTAATGGAAGAGGAACTCACCTAGGAGGTGAGTTCAGATGGAGGCCATCTGAAATAGGCCAATCAGACAATTCCCTAAAGGAAGCAATTTGGAGTTTTTTCTTTACCTGTGCTAAGTATGTTGCAGGAAAGAAAGGCAACAGCGAGGAGTTTCAAAAGTGTGGGTGGGGATCTCTGGTGGTATCTGCCAATTGCTTCAAACTATTTGGCAAAGGGGGACTAAGAAAAGCACGCCTTGCTCTAGACTGAAACATGACATCCAGCAGTCTACAGCTACAACAGAAAATCTGAGTTTACCGATAGCTGCTAACATCTGCTGTATTTATTGCTAACCCCCAGAAAGGCCCCGAGGGGACTTTTTATTACATTCATGATTGCTTACATTTAACAGTGCTTCCAATGTTAGCCACCCTTGCCACTTCTTATACACGAAACCTAGTACTTACGGGATATGTAAGGGCCTTAGGCAATTTCTCTCACTGGGTTGGAGTATGCCTCTCTTCTAAGCAAAGGCTATATAAGATGGAAAGAAGTCAAAATCCTTGATTTTTGCTTGCTTTTGCTGGTAAGTCATATAATGATACAACATAAACTGAAACCATATCTTTCCCTCCAAAGATGGCCATCTCAGATGACAGAAATTAGTCTGACTGTGGATTGTATTTGAGAGGCGATAAAATTAATGGGAAAACTGAGTCTGCTGGGTGAGCTTGACGGCCTTGATGGCCTCCAGCCCAGGAAAAGAACATGGACAAGAATGGCAGCTAGGAAGAAACAAAGAGCAGCAGCCCTTAAGGGTGAGGGATGAGTATCTGGATCAGGAAAAAATAAGAGTTATAACTCCCATTTTAATTGGTGAGTGGAGAATATAATGGTTTTGGAATGAAAACTCCACAGAGAAAGGCTCCAGCACCATTTAGAGACACATTTTTAGTGTAGGAAGCAATAAAAAAACAACTAAAGAGGATCACCAAACCTTGCAGAAAGAGAGAGAAAAAAGCCCCCAATTTAAAGTTTGTGTTTCTAATATGCTGTCCTGCTTATGGCAAGGGAAGAGAAGATTTCTTCTGTTAATGTATGTTTTGCTACTTGCTGGAATGAGCTATTCCAAAGCACTGTCATATTGTCACACTATAGATAGTCTTTGGGCCACGTGGTACCTTTCCTCTGCAGTAATTTATTCCATGTGTAGGATTTTGGAAGGATACAGGAGCTTATTGAATAATTTCCACACCACCTCTTTCATTACAGTGTGAAGAGATGGAGGGCAGAGATCATCTCAAATCTGTAGGAAGTGTCTGTATCTTAAAACTAGTCGCAGAATGTGGAGTGAAACGTCTACCGAAATATTAATGAATTGGGTGAGGTGTAGTTTGCCAAGAAAGTAAATCAACAGGAGCCCATGAATCCAGGGACTGTAGCTCTCCTAAACAGTGTTGTGACTCTCATGGATGTAAAGTGAAATATTGATCCGAACCAATAGATTTTGTTCAGGTAATTCTCAGGATGTAATGGTGCAGAAAAACATAACTAAATTCTCATTTGGTGTTTGAAGCAGGACAGCATTAGTGTTTATGCCAAATTATACCATAGAGGATTTTCACAACTGAAAGTCCACCTAGAGAAAGTGTTTTCCCAAGGAAGAGATCTGTTTAATTTTCTGATACTATTTCTTCACTTTATTCTTGTTGAGCAGTCACAGGGTCCAGCTTCATCACAGCTTTGTGCTATGCAGGAGTCTGATGCCTTAAAAAACCATTTTTATAGAGTTTCCCTACCATTACCTAGGAACACTAACTTGTATCCAGATTTGGAATGTACTTTTCCCTTTAATTCTTGAATGATAATAGCTTTCTAAGTGTATTATGTATTTTCTTTCCTGTGGAAGGATTTCATGTCATACCAGAGAGGCAAAATACTTCTCAGACTGTGGGAAAAGGTAGTTTGGGAATAGCGGCTGGAGTTTACCCTACTGATGAGTCACTGTTACATTGGACAGAGGGGAATCCCTTTTTCTCTGTTTCTGCACTTCTTGGCTCTAAGTCCATGAGGAAATTCACACATACTACTCCAATATTGAGCTAATTTCCATGGATCAATGCAACACTCCCCTGCACATTTTAGATGTGCTTCTTATTAAAGAACCTGTAGCAATAATGCATGTTTCTTGGGGGACTGCTGACGGACTCTGAAAAGCCTGGAGTAATTGTAAGCTTCCTTTGCAATATTTAAGTCAGGAGCTCACCTTTCATGCTGGTGGAATCAGAAAATCTCTCTTTATGAATCATCAGAAATTATTCACCAGCTTTAAGTGAGATTGTAATTCTTTTGGACAAGAGAGATGGAGGTGCTTGCCCCATTGTACAAGGTCAGAGATCCTGCCTACTGTGTTCTGTGTTGTTGAGCTGTTCTTCTCAGTGGGGTTAACAGTGACTGATCTAGACTTGCTCTACTTTTGTAGAGGAATTGAACTTCTTTTTCTTCTCACTGACTTTTTAGATCATGCATCCCCTTTGAATCAACCTTTCCATTTACAGAGTACTGCCAGCTCCATTCCTTCATGCTTTCACTCTGTTTACTTCTCTACATCCAAGGTGCAGGGAAGAGGTTTTGATTTTTTGTGTGTTATTTCCTGGAGCAGTTCAGACTGTGTGAATTGCACACTTACTTCCCATGACTCATCTTTGGTTTGCAGCGGTCTGTCAGAGATAGCACTGCTGCCAGATTGTTCTAGCTTCCCTTCAGTGTTTGCTGTACACTTCCTTACTCAGGCCCCTGAAGATACTTGTCTGTTGACTTGCAGTCTTTTATTGTATATTTTCCTTTGTCGGACACCCTTCCTGGCTGCAAAGAATATACCTGCATGACCTGAAAAGCAAGAAGGGAGTTGAAGAATAGCTCGCCAAACAGAGGAACTGGGAAGGCATTTATTCTCTGTCCCTGCTTGCTGACATTTGAGTCCTGCAGGACTGGGGGCAGGTGTCTTGAAGAAGCTCGAATTACTGTCTAAATGATACAGTAGACTGGATACTAAATAAAGCTGGCTCCTTATACCACTGGCACCAGTCCCGCCACTTTATCTGCAACAACATAGCAAAGTATCTAGTGAAGCGGGTTGGCTTTCTTTTCTCTTGGCCTGGTCCCTCCTTACCAGAGACCAGAAAAGCAGGGAGGAATTTAAATACCAAAGATCTGGCAATAAAATAAAAGCCTGAATAAAAATGCATATGTTCTACTGAAAATTACAGCCACAAGTTGATCAAAGGCTGGCCTCAAAGTGAAACCAAAATCGGTGAGCCTGGACAAGCCTTCCATGATTCCTTACTCCAGTGTGGTCCCAGCTGCTTTTCATATTCCACTCTGGCCTTTCCTGTCACCATCAGCAAGGATTGCTAGGATGTCAGAAAGAAGTGAAACCTACAGCATTGCAAAGCCTGCCAAACCTCAGGTGCATGGCGCTGGGGTTTATGATGTGTGACATGTTTCAGTCAAGGAACTCAAAAAAGCTGAAAAAAAACCCCACACTGAAAACTGGGTTAGAGAAAATTGAAAAATGATGTGAGGGTCTCTTATGCAATAATGTATCTGCAGTCTCATTTTAAGAAGAGATGGGTGGGAACTGGTTGTTTTTATATCCAAATTTATACGAATCAAATTTTTTGATCTTATTTTTGTCTTCTCCCCTTTAAATTCCCGGAATTTAAAGTCGTGAGAAGCTAAAGAAATGAAACTTGAGAACGGGAGCTGGGTAGAGAGGAGCTTGTGCATACTGTTTTTTCCCAATTTTGTTTTCCATGTGCTGTACCAAATGAAATAGAAGTTGAGATGAAAATTTGGTTTGAAAATGGATAATTAAAACTATGCATTCCCAGAAAGCATCAAAACAAAATGTCCTCAAAATCAAAATCAACATTGTTCTGTTCTACATTTAGCTGTCCACAAACTGGCAATTCCTGGGGGGAAAAAAAAATTGCAGCTGGTTTTGTGATTCCACAAGATTCCCAAAGCTGCTGGGTGAATTATCCAGCTGTCAGGTTCATGTTTGTGCTCCATCTGCATCAATATTTTGTGCTAGCATGGCACCTTGAGCACAGCACACAACCATTTTCCCTCCCTGGTGCTCTTTCTCCCCAGTTTCCATGGGAGGCGACTAAGACAGATGGATCAGAAGACAGCTAAGGCATGGCAACTGCCAGATCCCTGATGTGATCTGGTGTGCATCTAGACTGCCGTGTAAAAGATGTGACAGCAAGTTCCATACTTCAGTGCTTTTATTATCAGAAGGTGCAGATTTCAAATTACAGTGCTGAGCTGAACAATTGTAATAATGAGGGAACATAAATTTTGATTGTAAACGAGCACTATAGCTCATGATATCAAATTGAAGGAGAAGTATTTTTCTTCTGCCTTGAGACGGAAGGCAGCGCAGCTAGACTGGGATGTCTCCTGGACCCAGGTGAGACAAAAGGGGAAGAAGTATCTCCAATCCCCAGTCTCACAGAGGGAAGAGCCCACACATGCCTTTGTTTTGTCATCATGGGCAAATCATGTATGGGATCAGTGAGCTTAAAGCATATAACTCAGGTTATAACTCAAGCACTGTCACTCACTAAAGACCATGATATCAGAAATCCCCCTTTCAGAAATACCCCTTCAGCTCTGAGCTGAGGATTTTTTAACACAAGCCTAGGCTAAAGCTCAGCAGATCCTGACATATTTATACTCCCCACACAAATCTGATCTTTTTGTGTGGTCATCTGGTTGCCTTATGCTGCTCAAGATTTATGTCACACGCATCTGCCTTCACCTTGATCTGCACTAACTGGTGTGAATTAACCCAGCAATGAAGACATATCTTTGGAGCTAAAAATTGTGGTAAGGAAAGATCAAACTAGGCTACAGAAAATACTAGGAGCTAAAACTAACCATTATGTATTAATTCCAGATGCTCCTAGGTAAAGACGAAGGATTAAAAGAAATAATGGCAGTTATGCCTGCAAATACAGGAAACTGCAAGAAGGCATGGCTGAGAATTCAGCCAGAGCACGCCTGCCACAGTCTCCATGTTTTTTTTGGGTTTTTTTAGATTCCCCTATGGGATCACCTAAGTCCAGTCTCAAGCTTCAACTTGGTAGTTAAGCTAAAAATAGCTTAGCAAATAGCTTGTAATTGATGACAAAAAAGGGAAACATAAGTGTCAGTCATTTATTAAACAAAATGAAAAATTAAGTGCTATATCATGTTATTTTCCCGTGTAAATTTTAGATTTTAGGCATCAGAGAGGAATTACTGACAGGAACAGGGGCAAAATGTTAGAGGTTTTCATAAATGGTAGTTGCAGTGTTTCCTTTGTTAATATTGCCTGAAATCCTGATACTATGAAAGTTAATGAAAATTTTGCTACTGACCTGAGCAGGGATAAAAATTCAGCTCTAAAAACCTGCTGATCTGCTACTCTTTGATTCAATTCTTTCATTATTGTTGCTGTTTCTAACTAAAACCGGTGTATTATCACTTAAATCTATCAAAATCTAGTTTTTCTGTCATCCTGATCCTGATGTCCCATATATCAATCTGCATGGTATATCTCATCCTAAAATAAAAATTTTCTTTAAATTCCATGATTTCCGACATTGGGACTGATAACATTGGTTGCACACATGCTACAACTTCCTGTCTTTTTAGCAGGATAGATGATCCAGTAGGATCTTCCATGATGATTCAGCTTGTTGTTCTGCACTGTCTAGAATACAGTGGATATTTCAATTAAAATGTTGTAGCTAGGAAGCTTTGTGACCTCACTTCTGAGCATTTCATGTCAGATTTGTGTGACAGAACCAGTTTGACATTGCATTCATTCTAGGGTGCATGGGAATGCAATTATGTGTCAAACTTTCTGAAATCTTCAGGGACCTCAGGGCAATCAGTACTAGACAGGCACTATACTGTTTTATTCTCCAGATTTTTATCTAGGCAAGCAAATCTAGCTTTTTTTTCAGTTTTCTCTCTGTCAACTAAATGTAGTTAAAATTTTTTGATGAGAAATTGTGCAGGTTACTCTTCAGAGAAAATCCATTTGAAGACATTTTTCTCTGATAGCACAATCTACAATAAAAGATGCAAAATTATTTGTTAAAAAGATATTGGAAGTAATTCTTACAGCTCCCACATATATGACTGAGTTATAACAGTGAATATGTTACATGCAGTATTATAAGTCCATTATCCTTTTCAAAAAGCAAACCTGTTGGGTGAAAGTGTCAGTATATATTTTAAATGGAATCTAGATGTTCATTTCACTTGCCTATTTGAAAAATCATGAAATTCTTACAGAAAATGGAGTGGTTTTCTTTCCTTAAAACCCAATGGTCCCCCAGTCTCCAAAATTCCTTTAGCAACCAGATCTTTACTTTCACACATTCTCCCAATTAACATTTCACATACTTGTTGAAAACAGATTATTAATCTTTCTATAACGGAAGTATAAATGTAATTTCTAAATATATTTATATTTCCTGTCTAATATACAAATAAAATAATTAATTATATATTGCATGATTTTAAAACCAGGGCCTGATCATTTCTCACTTTTTTCATTGGCGCTTTACTGCATCTCTATGTTATTATGCCATGCAGAAGCTCTATATCTGAGGCTATATTCTGCTAGGCATTACCACTCTTCACCCTCAGTGATCTTATTCTCTAAACAGTTTGCCAAAGGACTTCAAGACTAGAGAGTGGAAGCAGAGATTTCAAGCAATTTTTCTGGGCATAAGAGTTGAATCCTGATAGCTACAGTGCGTATGGATAAAAACTAACTTTCCCTTTGCTTCACCTGATTTCTGTACCTATTAATTTTGCAAGGGTATGTTTTAAAAAGCTGGGTGGTATTGCAAATAATTAACATATTGGAATTGCAGATTGGTCCTTTTTTTTTCTTTTTTTTGTGATTAACTAACTTTACATTTTAACATTAGTTTTTTCTAGAGAAAAGGGTGCAGTACAGTACAGTAGGGCAATGTTGAATGATTTAGGTATCACTTGTCCAAGCTTAATTAATAATTTGAAACTATAAAGGCATTTGTAGCTGTTCTTTATGCATCTGAGTGTTGTAGGCAGACACTCTGTGGTGCCCTACTGGTCAAAGAACATTGAACTTGCAGGTAATAACAAGAAAATATTTTGTTGTTGTTATTTGCAATCTTCAGTAGTTTTTAAAACCATTACAATGTGCAATCTTGTCTTTTGGTCAGTGAAAAAGGCACAGAACCATATCTGTTATCTCAGGATACCCACTGAACAATCACTAGGTTGCTTTTTCTTCCCTTCATCCTGCTCTGGCCCTTTCAAGTGCTGCACACCAACACGGATGCTCTGGTTTCAAAGGAGCTATACTAAGCAGTAGTGAAGGAAGGCTTCACCTTATTCTCTATGCTTTCTTTCCCTTTCAGTTCATCGTTTTATTTCTTCTCTCAAGTCTTTCAAGAGATGAGAAGCCTACGTCTGACAGATGGATGCCTTTTTTTCCTTTAATCTTTTTTGAAAATTCCCTTTCCTAAGAAGTAAATTACGGTCATGACACTTGTTTTGCATTGCTGGTTTTGAGCTACTGAGACCTAATGTAAAAGGCCATCTTCTGCCTACACACAATCAAAGTCAGCACAAATTCCTAAATTCAAATGTGGATTAGCATGTTCAGATCTACACTTGCTTTCAGTGTAATCCATAAAATGTGTTGTTAGCTTCAGTAAGTCTGTTCATTTTTAGGGAAAGTGGTTCATTTCAGGGAGATGAGAATCTGGTCCTGAGTGTTTGACTGCTTCCTGTGTGTTGCAGTTTACAGGGAGGCGTGTTATATCACTTCTGCTTATACGAGAACCCGCATAGCTCGCTGTGCTGACAAAGAAATGTCTCCACCTGCTATTCGAAATATGCTGATATTATGGACTGTTGCAAACCCACTCCGCAGTTCGGTGTGATTGGCAGCCACCGCTCGGAGGCTGCAGGAACGGGGATGCGAGAGGTCAAACGGAGCCGTGCTAGTGGAAAGCTGGCACACTCCCTCCTTGCTCAGGGCAGGAATTCCCTCCCTTCCCTGCGCTGGGAAGCGGGGAGTGCTGCCGAGCAGTGAACAAACAGATGGAGCATGTTCTTAACCTCCGTGCTGCTCCACTAGACTCATAAAAGACATTCACCCTCCCACTAAATGAGTAAATGAGAGGTTGATTGATGACTCAGAAATTTATTTATTCAAACTTCTGTTTAGCTGTAGCTACACAACAGCTTCCTGAACTTACAGAAAACCAAACAATTCAATTCCCTGTAGGTTCAAAAGTGCAAGATGGCAACAGACATGTTGCAATACGCTTATCCCTTTAAAAAGTATTAGAAAAGCAGCTTCATGGTCAAAGTTTCCATATTGGTGGAATCTGCAGTGATTTCCCTCTGGAATGCTTATTGCTTTTCTGTACTAGGGCATGCTGTGGCATGTATTCTCCAACTTGATATGTGTGTTTTGCTCGATTTCTTAATTTTTCTTTTTGAAGCAAGCAGAGTCAGTTTACCCCAATAGCTGTGTACAAGTAGATTTGAGGTTTGTATCCAGCCTGAAAGGAAACAGTTCTGTTCAGGTGTTTATTGGGGAAATCTGTATCAACTCACAAATACATATTTGCCTTAAATTGACAGTAGTTCCTGTTACTTTTGTATTAACTGTGACATGGACCTTGATAGATCATTTTAGTTTAAATAAAAGCTTTGCTGTAAATATTGCTGAAATACAGCTGCTTATATGTTACACGGGGCTGTGCCTTACGTAGAATCTATATTAAACTCTGAGATGGAAAGTTGAGAGGTGTGCATGTGTTCATGTGTATGCATATATGATATGCATTTTTGTTGCCAGTTACAGATGAAGTAAGTATCAGATGGCATTTACTGCTTTATTTCCTGTCATATAAATGCTCTTTTTAGATATTTGAGAAATAGGAATTATTTGAAATTTGCATATAATTTGTATTTACTGAGATTTCTGATATGACTCACAATAGGATCTCACATTTAAAAAAAAAAGGAAACAAAAGTACTTACGATTTTGTAGTTCTGATATGCACTTTAATATATGCAATTTGGAGTGGTGGATATAAATTATTTGCAGTTTTTACAAAGCAGCCCATCTGCCTGTACTTTGGAGGGCACCCTTGTTGCAGCTGTAGAAGGACCAAAAAGGTCCTTAGGGCCCTGTTTCATTCTCTTTTGCTCAGTGTTTCCTTTCTGGCTAGTGTGTCTGTGTGTGTTGACCGCCAGAATTTTGATTCAGCAGCATTATTACAGATGTGTAGACAGCTGCTAATGCTTGCTTTCATGTGCCTTGACAGGAGTGAGGTTGGATGGCTCACTCGCTTGTAGACCTAAGTCTGCACCACCATCTTTCCCACAGACCTCCAAAATGAGACCATCCTCACACAGATCTGACTTTGTTGCTAGCTGGCCTGTGATAAGATGATCTTGCAACTCTTCTGTTTTCTGTGCGATCCCAGAATAAATTATTGTCAAATCTGAGCACCTCTGTAAACATTCTCCCCACCTATCTCTTCATGCCAGCATGTGCGATCTCTGTAGGAAAGGATGTCTCTATTTTCTCTTATTATCCAGCCACTGGAGAAAATCACGGTGAACTTTTCTTCCCTTCCTCTATCCCTTCCTCTGTGCTAATAATTGACTTGCTTCATTGGTCTGGACTGCAATTGCACCTTCCCACCAAAAAAAAGTCACATCATTGAAACCTGAAGTGTCTGGACATGGAAGTGTTTTGTGTAAAAGAGATGCTAGTTCAAGATTATTTATACTCACTAGTGAAATCAATTCTCCTTTAACAGGCTAGGAGAGGATTCATGGGGTAGCTCATGTCACTATGGCACTAGTTCTGTCATATCTGCCCCAAAAGTCCTAGCACACAATTCAGTGCAGGACGAGAGAAATCAGTGCGGTACCTATGGATGGCACTGCAGAATGATCTCCTTGAAGCTAGATTGTTCCAGCTTAGTACAGAACCTGCGAGAAAAAGTGGAATCAAATTAATAGCTTAGAGAGCTACTACACAGGTAACATTCACTCATTCTTGTTTTGCAGTGCTTGTAATAACATTACCTTCAGATTTCTTACAATACAGAAGCTGTGGGTAAGCAGAAGAGACTTTTTTCTCCTCAGAGGATAGACAAGGACAGTTCAAAAAGTGATGTGTCATTTCAGTTTGATAGTGGAAGATTGATCCAATGAGCCAACAGGAGTTTTGTTATGGAATTTAGTGGGATGAGAGCTTCAGCACGTGGCAGACCAGTGCTTGCCCTGTCATCTTACGCGTGAAAGGTGAATGAAACATTGAGATTGAGAAATCTAAGTGCCTAAGAATCTTTGGCTTCTCCTGGCATAAGTTAGTTGATTGCTCAATTAGGTCAGTGTCTTCGTCATTCTATTGCTAAGTATAGGTTGTTATTCTTTGGTTACATGAACTAGTTGCTCTTTAATGGATTCTCACTAACAGTTAGGGCTGGAAAGCTGCCTGGTGGAAAAAGATCAAGCCTGCTGGTCGACAGCTGGCTGGACGTGAGCCAGTGAGTGCCCAGGTGACCATGAAGCTCAATGGCATCCTGGCTTCTGTCAGCAGTAAGTGGCCAGCAGGACCAGGGCAGTGATCATCCATCTGCACTCGGCACTGGTGGGGCTGCACCTTAAACACTGTGTTCAGTTTCGGACTCCTCTCTGCAAGAGAGACATCGAGGGGCTGGAGTGTGTCCAGAGAAGGGCAAAGGAGCTGGTGAAGGGTCTGGGGCACAAGGCTGATTAGGAGAGGCTGAGGGAGCTGGGAGTGTTTAGCCTGGAGAAAAGGAGGCTCAGGGGGAAACTCATTGCTCTCTACAACTCCCAGAAGTAAGGTTGTAGTGAGGTGGGGGCTGGTCTCTTCTCGCAGGTAACATGAGAAGAAAGAGCCTCAAGTTGTGCCAGGGGAGCTTTAGATTGGATGCTAGAAAAAATGTCTTCACGTGAAAGGATTGCTGAGCATTGGAACGGGCTGCCAGGCAAGTGGTTGGGTCACCATGCGTGGTGGTATTTAACAGACATGTAGATGTGACACCTGGGGGCATGGTTTAGTGGTGGACTTGGGAGTGTCAAATCTGCAGCTGGACTTGATGATCTTAGAGGTCTTTTTCAACCTAAGTAATTCTGTGACTCTATGAAGTGAGTGTAGGCAGGCTATGTAGCAACCTTATCTCTCAGTTTATCTCTGAGTATTCAAGGTCATTCTTGGGTTTCAGTAGGAATGGCATCTTGGAGTACAGGATCTAACCCCAAGGTTCCTCTGAACTCCTGGAGTCCTGGAATCCCATAGTGAACCTTTTCATCAGGCCAATTCCCTAATACTCAGAAATTATATCCTCAACAGCTTCAGAGTGCTCAATCCACACAGCTTGCTTCTTCACTCACTCTTCCTTTCTCTTATTTATTTTTAGTTTTTTAAAGTAAGAGAGGGAAAAATGGGATAATCTTCTGTAACCTTGAATGTTTCTTAAAATACATCTCGGCAGCTGTCAGCTGTTTAACTATAGGGATAATTCCCATTAGTTTCCAGGATTTTAACTTCACTTTTTCTCCTTGGAAAAATGAATTTTTGGAAATAATATGAATATGTAGAATAATGTAAAAAGCATTTTCCATGTGGGAAACCTTTTCTGTAGTTTTGCATGTCTGCTGTATCCTGTCTGTCTACTCTATAGACTTTGAGTTAATACCAACTGTCTAGCACAGAAGATATTTGATGCCAGAGTAGTATCAAAGGTTTGAAGGTAAACTCCCCCACACCTCCAGATCATAGGTATTTAATAATATGCCATGAAGCCTGAGCATGCTATGATGTGACCTGCCCACAGCTTCATGGAGTGTCCTCTTTTTGAGCTATACTGACTTGTAGCTCCAGCTCTTTCAAGAAATGATGTCAGCCTCTAAACACAGAGCCAAGTTGGCATCGGGCTGTAGGTGCATAGCCAATCTGCTTTCCATATTGTTCTCTTGGCTTTCATACAATCATGAATAATCTGTTCAAGACAGCCTGAAAACCTCAGAGCAAGCAGGATGCACTTTGTATCCCTAAAGTCACGTTCTACATTTGCATAGGCCTCATGCCCAGTGAGGAATCTGTATATGCGAGAGGGAGAGAAGAGAGAGATCTCACAGAAAACAGTTACGTGATTTTATTTATTTATGTTATACTTCTAGAAACCATGACTGAAGACTGTGATTTGTCCTCTGACATATGCATGCAATTTTTCCTGAGATGCAGGAAACAAATCTGTCAGCCTCCTGATGAGCATTACAGAGAGAAAGACACCCAGGATAATTTAATTAGACCTCAACAAATAACCCAAACTGAAGGACATTTTCTGGTTGTCAGAAACTAAATTCATCCTTAAAGCAGGCAAAACCACCATCCTGGTTCAGAGACTCCCCTGCTCTCTGATCACCTCTGAATTGCTTTTCCTCTACGATGCTTGGAGCTCCTTGACCCTTCCTAGAGATTTTCTTCAAGATCCTTAGTTGTGTTAGACCCATAATATCTCCAAATGATTGAGGAAGAAAAGTGACCTCTTGCTATAGTCCTAAGTGCTGTAAAGAATGATCCAGGTCCAAAGAATAATTTAGAGCAGCTTCAACATGTTCTAAATTACCCTGACCTGCATTAAGCATTGAGAAACTGATGCCACAATAAATGATGAATGGCTGATTCTTTCTCATTTTCTATGTAGTTCAAAGCTCTGGAATAAAGTGTAATGCTGCTTTGGTAAGTTATGGATTATTTGCAGATTTTTGCTTTGTTTTTTTGGTTCCTTCTCCCCCTCCCCCCCTGGCCCTCCCCCTTTTTCTCTTCCTCCTGTAGGTGCGTTTAGTAGAGGCAGAAAAGCACAGCAGTCTGTCTTGGACAAAGTAGAGTTGAAGGAAGTAAAAGACAGAGAAATAAACGAAGATGGATAAGTAGAAAGATGTATCTTCTTCCCTTATCATGGCTGAACAGTTATTGTTGTGAGGACTGATGGCCTGTGACCTCAAAGGTTTCATATTATGGCTTGATCCTGCATTGCGTTGCTTGAGAGACCTAGGCTTGGCTGCTCTCAGGAATACAGGGTCTGCCCTTAGTTCTGCTAATGATTCCCAGTCTGACCTTTGGCAGGATTCTGCTCCATTTAAAGCAAGGCTTTCTGATCTGTGAATGACAGAATAAGACTCTCTTTTAAATATTTTTCATCTTAAAATACAAAGTTGTTTCAGGAGGGACAAGCTGGCATTTGCTACACGTAGGTGATTCTTTCTCTACTGAATAAAGCAAGAGCTTTTCATGACTAGAGCTGAATGTACCCATTTTCTGAGTACATGAGTTATGCAACTTGCCTACTCAGAATAATGTAGTGGAGATTATTAATAATTATATGTAAATTAGTTCATTAGGCCTCTATTTTTCAAAATCTAATATATTAACTAACTAAAAAATGATGTTCAATGACCCATCTACTAATTACCAAAATCAGAATTCACCCTCCATCTGCTCAGAAACATACACAAAACAAAGCACTTAAGTCATCAAACAATAGCAGATCTAAACCATTGTGAGAGATACAGAATCATAGACTGTACTGGTTTATCATGAGTAGTAGAATACTATCAAATAAATGTTGTTAATTTGTGCCAGCAAAACCTGGTGCACAGAATGTTTCAGATACTGTTCTTCTCCTTGTAAGCATTTTATTCATCCCTGCTACAACTGGTTTGAATTTTTTGTTATTTTTGTTCTGTAATATAAAAATTGAAGCTGAGTCCTGTATTTTCAGGATTGCACTGATGGGGCTGGAATTTAGAGATCTAGTATCTGAGAAATTGAGATGAGAGTTTTGAACTGTTTGGTGTAAATACAGTGCAGGAAGTCAACCTGTTCAGTGTTAATATAAATGGCACCCATAATGTAGTATATCCTCAATCCTCTATGTGTAGATTTAGAATTTAGTGGAATAGTTTTGACTATTTTCTATGTGTAAATTTACCTCAAAGAGTTAAACTTGGATTTATGAAGGCTAGGAAATAGTTTTGAAAGTGGATTTACTGACAGACTGAGCAGTGAAAATTTTAAAAAAGTTTATTAGGCAATGTGAAGGGGAGTGTTGGATCTAATTCACTGTTGTTTTGTGAAGAAACTGGGCAGTGCTTGAGGAGGATGGAGTGAAATTCATGATAGATCAAAGCTTATAGTATTTAGCACTGTTTTTAAAGCTGGATGCCTTTTATACAATGTAGAGGGGGTATATGTTCTGGAGGAAAGAGCCTAAAACTAAATTTCTGGTTTGCATCACTAAAGAAAAACAATACGTTCTCTTATTTACACAACAAATATTCTTGGAAATGGAAATAGGAGAGTTTTCCATCTTTTCATATATGTTACTTCTTCAGACCCTTCTCAGGGATGTAAACTTTCTGTGACCGTTTTTGTTTATTTAGAGTAAGCAGAAGTCTGTTGTGTGTTGAATGTACCAAGTAGTAGCTGCAAGTTGGCTGCTCAGCAGCTTGCAGGCATTGATGGACCATGGTTTTAACTTCTTGAGTCAAAATCTTGAAAGTGATTGTCATGTGTGAAATTAAATCAGCAAAAGCTTACAAGCTTATTGAATCACAGCACAAGCTCCGGGAAAATGATCTCCTGCAACTCTGATGTTTTGACAACAATTATTATCTATTCATATTCCACTGAAACCAGGGAAAAGAGAGGCTTTCTTTCAAAACAGAGCCCAGCTATACATTAAGGTCTGAATTAGATTTAGCTCACAGAACAATCATTAATAAGAAAGAAATTAATGTCCTCAAAATGTAGACACATTTATTATTTTCTTTCCCCTTGAGAATTACCTGTACTTAACCTTTGCTACTGGTGTTATTGTAGCTTGTATGACACAAAGAAGTTTACCCCTGTCTGTGCAAACCAGTCATTTGTGCTTGGCACTGATGTATTTCAGAGTCTTAGCCATTATTTGGACTTGTCAAAGAAATATATTGGGTGAGAAGTGAAGGAAATAAATATAATAGAAGTTGGAGACAAGTACATGAGCACTTCATGTAAACATATGATTTTAATTTTTAGGTTAAACTGTCATTCATCAGTAATGAACTGTCTAGTTCATGCTTTAAACTTTAAACAGGATTATTATTATTTTTAATATAATTGTTATAATCTTACAAGGATAAATTTCCATGAACAAAAGAAAAGAAAGATGGTAAAAACTAAAGAAGATAATTTATAATTTGTTAATTCTGCATGGCTCATTCTGTACATGCATGTTTATAATATAAAAGATGCCCAACACATCTGTTAAAAATACTTGGAAATGTAACTTGTATCCTGATGGGTATTTCAGAAGAACATAAAAATTATTTTACTTTGAAGAATTTATTACTGAGTAAAGATTAAGAATACTTTTACTGTGGTAATTTCTAGTTGTTTTTTAGATGAACTTGGATATATCTAAGGCAGAGGCCTTATTTCAGCATGAAAACACCAGGACAGGACCTCTCCATATACACAGAAAAGGGAAAAAAAAGTAAAAATTGTTCTTTCTCTCCTGTAATATGGTCTTTCAAAAAAATTAGGTCAAGAAAAATGACACTTAAAGGCTGCTTTAGTGAGAGCCAAACTAAACTAACTACTGTTTATTTTAATGAAAAATTCTTGAAATATTTGGTGCTCTTGGAATTGTTCAGCTGAAATCATACTCTTTTCCTCCAATTAGCCTTCATCACAAGGAGTTTCCCTGTCTTTGACCCAGCTCTGTCTGTTAACAACATCAAACTTTAAACATAAAATGACAGGCTTAATAATGAAAGTTCAAGAAATATCTTTTCTGCCAGAAAAAAAAAAAATCTCATTATTTTAAATTTAGGTGGTGCTGAAAGGAAACAAAAAATGCAACCTTGTACAGGACAGGTCTTGCTTAAGTACAGGTCTCAGGTTTTGAAGACTATGTGGAATGAAATCAAAAGTGTGTGGTTCATTTGGGAAAGAATTTCCCATGTCTATTTAATGGTAGGTGATATTTTCCTGTCCTAGTTCAATAAGCCAAGCAGACTCTGATTTGCACCAAGGGCAAATCGAACCTGGTGATTTTAATGCGCCTACTTCATCTAGTGTGTCCATCCTTCTGTTTTGGGGCAACATCTGCCTATGGCACAATTTGCTGTCCTTTTTTTACTCCCTGGACCAGTCACCACACAGATTTAGAGATGACTCCATACCCACACCATTAAACCTCTGTGATTTTGCCTCCATCTTAAAATGTTCTCATGGAGCTTTTAGAAGTTAGCCAGGGAATTACTTTTCTTCTAAATTTGTGTAGGGACCTCCTTGCAGTATAAATGAAACAGAAAGCATGTTTATTCTCATACAGAGGAGTTTATTTTCATTCACTTTTTTCTTATCCTTATATGAGAATATTTTATGCCACGTCTTAATTGATAGCTGACCTTTTCTCCATCTGCTCTAAACCAGGGAAGTACAGTGTTTCTCTTGTAGTTACATTTCTGCCACAAGGTATTTTTTTTCTTTTAGGAGATCAAAACCATTATTGACAGCAGGATGCAGTCTTTTCAATATTTTAATAAAGAAGCCCACTGCGTTTGCCTGATGCTTTAGCCTGCCAACAGGAGTTTAATAGTCTAGTGGAGCATTAACAGCAACTGATCATTGTTCAGAACATCTAACTAGCCCTAGGTTATATCAACCTGACAGACAGGACATTAGCTGAGGGCAGCATCCCTTCATTAATTGTTTATGCAGATGACCCTCCGGTGGAAAGGTGGGCATTTTCTCATTTGCCTTGGGCAGTGTAAACCAGCCTGAAACAGCCACTGCAATTAGAGGATGTTAATGAGGAAGCAGAGAGGGAGCAGGTGGCATGGAGAGCACTGCTGCAAGCCCAGCAACACTGTGGGTTTATTCTTGTTCCCGCTGCAGCCAGTGGTCAAATCCCTGTCGATTTAAAGAGGGGAAGGAGTTCAACTCCTGGCTGAGATCCAGACTGGCAGCTTCCCCTATGTCACATAAGCTGCTGTTGGAGCATGTTGGGATGATATTCTGTCCAGACACAGTGCATGACTGTTCTTTCTCTAATTAGTCTTGCTTTAGACATTTGGGTTGATAAACGTGCCAGGAGAAGCTGAATGTTTCTCTGCCCTGTAGCCTTTACTCAGAGACTAGAGAACTGAGAATACCAGCTGGTTCAGAGGTTGTGAGCTGTGAAGGCTGAGATCAGTCATGGGTGGGTTTGTTCACCTGCTGGAGAGATGGCACATCCTATTGCACTTGAAATCGTCGAGTATCCACAGTCACAATGTCTAGACAGCCTGAAGGGACTGCTTCAGCCTGAATGGACTGAAACATCTGTGTCCCCATCATGGAATTCTTTCAAGGGAGAGTGAGAAGGACTGTCAGAAAGAAAACAGATAGATCAAGAATAAAATCGCCATGGGATCAGGATCACATCGCTATTGGCAGAACTGAAAGCAGTGCAAAAAGTGCCTTCCACGTTGTAAAAATGAGTCCTTGATTGCTTTTGTTTCATTTTATCAGATCAGTAAGGCAAAGACCTACTGCCTAGTCTGAGCTGTCTTTGGGTAAAAGTTAACTTTTGCTAAGTAGTGTAAATTTAACAGTACTCATTTCTGAAAGCAAAATCCAGTTTGCTTATGTCAGAGTCTGTTTTGGCACTGGAAAAGCTGATACCATGCAATTCTGAGAAGGTGTTATCAAGAAGCAAATAACTGTGGTCAGTTTAAACTCATGGCAGGAGAAATCAGAAGAATGAGAGTGCTAACAAAGTAGTATTTATTTTTAATGTGCAGAGTTATAAATCTTCCAAGTAGCTTCAATTTTTCTTTTTTTTTTCTGTTACTGCAAGATTTCAGTTTGTAGCCATGGAATTTAAAGTGTCCTTAAGAAAATCATTGGCGCCTCCATGACGTAGTCTTGTCTCAATGGACATTGTGCTACGTCCAGAACGGCCACCCGTGCAAGAGATTTTTGTGCCCCTGCTGTTTCCCCCTTCTTTGCAGGACTTGGATCTGTGGTGACCTTCATCTGTTTATATAGACAGTTCCTTTCCTGAATCCAAATAGGCAGTCCTGAGCACTCGCATTCCTGCAGCGTGTCACATGTCTTCAGTACCTGCAGCACCTGAATCTTCCATCTGGGGGAGGGAACTTCATTTCAGCGAAATAATGGGGATTTTGCTGCAGACAATTTGATTGTGTTTGGATGAACTGACTGCTAAAATGAAAACTGGGGGTTGAAGTAGCTGCTAAATGTCACCTCTAGCAAATGGTTTGCTTTTCTCAGGAGCCTTTATGTTTATGCTCTGTCCATAGATGATGAATACATCCTTGGTCAGAGGGCAATCGGTCTTGGTGTGTCCCCTGGCCCTGCCCTATGCTCCCTGGCATTGCCACTGCTGCCCAGCTGGCATTCAATGGACAGCACACTGACAGGTAAAAAATTAGTATTAAGAGAAAACCTAGATAACCAGTAAGACAGGTACTGAACACTTGTACAAAGGCTAAAACTGGAACAAGACAAAGCATCTAATGGGTAAACAAGGCCATGCTGAGTATGTAATGTAGGTAGTTCTTTTCATCCTTTAGCAAAGGACATTTTCCTGCTGCAAAATGTATCTCCCCCATTTCCCCTCAAAAGTATCTATTTGTTTGATACATTCTATTAATTAAAACCAAACATTTGTCTTACATCTGCCTAGCAAGACCAGATATCTACATTACTGAAGTGGGTATAAGACTTTCCTTTTGTTTGCTTTTTGTGATGCTGCACTGAACTTATGAAGTGGCAAGTGGCCATCTTGTGTTTTGGGTTACATATCCAAAAAACAGCCTCAGAGGTAAGGAAAATTCCCTGTGTATAATCCGGAAATATTGAAGTGAATCACTCAACATATTCAGATCATTCCCTTTGTCAGCACTCAGTTGGAAGAACAGCTAGTCTGGTACAGGGTAAGCAAGGCTGGTGCCTAATTATTGCCAAATAACCTGTACTACCCATAAACTACCGTCAGGCAAGAGCAGTGAGGAAGAACAGGTGACTCAGCCATGTGTGTCTGAATCACAACGCCTCCTGGATCTGCTCTGCCAATGCCATTATAGAGCAGGGGTTTAGGGGTTTGTTTTTTCTAGCACTTTTTCAGAGATGTGACTAAAATAATAGAATGATTTGGGTTGGAAAGGACCTTAGAGATTATTTAGTTCCAAGACACCTGCTGTGGGCAGGAGCACCTTTCACTAGATCAGTTTGCTCGAATCCCCATCCAGCCTGGCCTTGAACTCTTCCAAGGATGGGACATCCACAGCTTCTCTGGTCAACCTGTTTCAGTGCCTCATCACCCTCACAATAAAGAATTTCTTCCTAATGTCTCATCTAAACCTATCCTCTTTCAGTTTCAAGTCACTGCCACTTGTCCTGTCCTTGTGAAAAGTCCCTCTCCAACTTTCTTGT
Source organism: Ifrita kowaldi (assembly GCA_013398055.1). NCBI lineage: Eukaryota > Metazoa > Chordata > Aves > Passeriformes > Cinclosomatidae > Ifrita > Ifrita kowaldi. The sequence continues at coordinate 631,426 of VZRS01014593.1, read as the reverse complement.
AGGCCCCCATTAGGTACTGGAAGGCTGCTCTAAGGTCTTCCCAGGGCTTTGTTTTCTCTAGGCTCTTCTCAACCCAAACTCCCTCAGCCTGTTTCCATAGGAAGGGGGCTCCAGTCCTCTGATCATCTTCATGGCCCTCTTTTGGACTCACTCCAGCATGTCCATGTCCTGCTCATGTTGGGGGCCCTAGAACTGGACGCAGTGCTCCAGGTGGGAGCAGAGGGAGAGAATCCCTTCTTTTGAAGCAGCCCAGGATACAATTAGCTTTCTGGGCTGTGAGCACACATTGCTGAGTTGTGCCAAGTTTCTTGTCCACAAACACTCTCCAGTCCTCCTTAGGGCTGCTCTCCATCCATTCTCCATGCAGCCTGTGTTTGTGCTTGGGATTGACCCAACACTGACTTTAGTGCATATTTGCCTCCTAATGCTTTCTTTTATCTGCTTTACAAATGAGTGAGCTGTGTAAGGCAAGGTGAAGAGGCTTTTTCTTAGCATGGCCATAGTGATACAACTGGTTTACACGACTGCTTTATAGAGTAGACCGAGGTTAAGTGCAGTTGACTGCTTCAGTCAAACAGAAATGCAGGAATTAACACAAATAGGCATCATAAATTACTGTCTAAACTGTGACTCTTTAGAGAGCTGGGAAATGGGTTCAGATTCACCAGACCAAGATTCCAGGTAAGCTCCTGTGCTAAATGTTTGTGATTTCCTGTGTCTTGAAGAGCTTGAAGGAGGCAGTGGGAAACACTGTTCACAGGGTATGAGTGGGATGTATTTCTAGTCCAAACCGTCTATTCAAGAAAGCATCCAGGTAGTTATAAAAAGCATCTGGATACAAGAAGGTTACTGCATGTCTTTATTCAGCTATGGCTATTGCAGAAAAGAGGGAAACTATAAATCCTGCTAGTGAAACAGTTAAAAATACCTGCAAAATCCTTACATTTTCTCTGTCTGCACTGGTAACAGAATACTGCACAATCATGTGTGGGTGGATAGGGTGTCTTTTGTCATGTACTGAGGAAAGGTGTTTTGTCCCATTTCGTTACTCTTGGCACATCCTTTGCATGTACCACTTCCTTCATCTTCATTAGCAGTGTACTTGGACCATGCAACTTGTACACTTTCCCATGACTGGCACGTGACTGTATGGCACATAAAATGTGGATTTGAGAATACTAGGAGGGACAGTTTTACAGTCACTATTCCTTCATACTTCAACTTACAATCACAGCATGTAGATATTGAACTCTGTAATATGTCTTGAAGGCTTGGGTGGAGTTAGGGTGAAGAGGAATGTAATTGTTCTTCTCCATGTCCTCAGCTCCTGTAAGTGGCAATTTTGAATAGGTTCCTCTGTTGGGATGGGCTGATGGGATAATGCTATGATGCTGACAAGGCAGGAATCTACAACAAACTCCTGATCTAATTTCATTTAATGATGTCATTATGAATTCTTTTACGTTTCCACTGTCTGGGCTAAGGCAACAGCTTCTGCTGTTGCTTCTTATGTGGGCTTGACTTACGTGACTAAACAGGCTGTAAAGCTGGCAACTGTCAGAATAATCTTTCCATTAAACTGATGGCCCTTTTTAATGGAGTCTGCTTTCTTTTAATGGTAGAAGGTATAGCAGTGCAATGGAAAGCAAATTATTTTTTCTTCTTAGTTTAATCTTCTTATGGAAAGTGGTAATCCTCTGCTAATTTCCTCCATCAGAGCAAGCATATGTCTCAATCACATTTGTAGCTGGAGCAGAACAGCACTCAGCCCTCAAATTATGCTAATAACCATTTAGATTACTTCTTCTTTGGCACTTATTCATACTGGGGATCCAGCAAGTAAGTCTTTCCACTATGTGAATTTATGTGTTTAATCCACATTATTTTCATTAATATGTCTGCAAGCTTTGGCATGCAACTCTCTGGCTCCTTGCCTTGTTGTCAGGTAAATGTGGAGCAATGGTGTGGTCCTTTCAATGCATCTGAATCCTGAACCCTTACTTCTTAGTCATTCCTACTTCGACCTGGCAGAGACAGGTGTGAGAGGGACTGCCAAGGGTCCCCTCAGGCAGGGAGCTTATCTTCTTGAAAATGTAATGCAGGTAGATGAGGTTCAGGTCATGTGGTTATGGCACTTGTGTTATGTAATCCAAACTGCTAAAATCATACTGAAGATGGACAGCACTATGTATATAAATGCATATGGAAAGGCAGGAGAAACCTTGTAAAACATGAGTTATAATCTGTGCTCCATGGTATTGATTCCCATGTATGCTGAATGCTGGTTTTGGACCACTATGGTCTTACACAATACAAACTTTTACAATATATTTTGTTCTGTATCTAAACTGAAAATTTATCGATCCTGCCTGTTTTCTTATGGTATCGAAGTGTGAAGACTGTTGCAGGATTGTATATATAATAAAGTATGTTAAGAGCGATTGAGGCTAAGCCAATAGCATTGTCACTCACTTTTTGATATGCCTTTTCCTCTCTTGTCAATTTTCCCCTCTGAGCAATTCTTGATGGACTTTTTTTTGCAGCTGATAAGCACAACTGAGTGGTAGCTGCAAGAGTGACACTAAATACAAATTTCTCTGCAGCATCTCCTTAACAATGCAGAAAAAGAGGTATCAGTCATTTGTAATTGTGTTCTTTGGGTGAAAGATATCTTTTTGCATCGAAGCGTACGTGAATTCCTTAACTCATTTAAGACAATTATGAGGAACACTTTTCATAATCCAGATATTTTATTTTTAAAATATTGATGGATATTGAAAAGCCTGACCACTGTGCTGGGTTTATGCCACTGTGTACAGGTTAGAAAGGGATGACTGGAATTTAGGAAGGATTTTCCTTTATTCAGACTAGGCGTTCAAAAGGTATATTGAAGCTCTGTATGGAGTCAAAAGTTCCTTGGTGTAGATCTTGCTTAGAGCTAAATTAGGTCTATATTTGTCCACATTCAGTCCTTTAGCATTTATGCTTTGCAAGAGAAACAAGGTATCTTCTTTAGTCGGAAGCTGGAAACTAGCTCTGACCAGAAATAAAGATACAATAATGAAATATAACCATGCAAGCTCATAAGAGGGTTGCCCGTGAAAGCAAGATAAGTATTTACAAATATGTTTTTCTTTCATCTGTTTACTCTTTATTACCTTTTTTTTTTACTTAGAATCGACAGTTTGAAGTCTCAATTGAATTGTTGGCTTTTTTTTCATGCTTAAATTTGTAGTTAATTGAAACAGCTTAAAATAGTTGGGTTGCTATTCTACTAATAATTATTGTTTAGCCTTCTGTGTGCCACATAGCATTGAAATTTACCACATAATACTCAAATTCAAATATTCAGGAACATTAGGAAGTATCTTCTTAATTATGCTATGAAGAAAGCATTTGACATACTTTGTTGTTAGTGTGGCTAAGCTATGAAACCATTATGTATTTCCTACCACCAGAGAGAATCTTCCTCTAAGACCCAAGATCAACAAAACACTTAAGCAGCTGCTTATGAGATGAAAACCCATCCCAAGGCAATTTTTTAAATACCGCTTTTAATCATCTTTGGAATTCTCATTTGTTGTTTTATTTAAGGTGCTTGGGAGTGAAGGAAACAGAGAAAACTTTGAGAGGATGTTGTTTGCAGATGGGAAAAAATCCCTGAGGAGAAGCACAACAAGAGTTTCCAGTTTCATTCCTGTACTGTTTTCCAGTACAGGTTTTAGATAAATGGATGTTGAAATACAGAGATAATTTACTCTACCAATTACCCTGTTCATTTTATTATTTTTTCCAATTGTGCCATTGAGCCAGACCACTAATAGTTTCATCAATGAAGTTCTCTGTCTCTCAGACACTAACCTAATTGTTCAAATATTTTTTATTTTTTACAATAGAAGAGTTTGGATGAGGGGCGCATTGTCAGGACTGATTTATGTTGCTTTGGTACAGATTCTGAGTGCTAGATATTCAGCAGAAATCATCTTTGTGTCTTGTACAGCACTCAAGGAATCATCTTCTTGCATTCTCATGTGTTAACAAATCATACCCACTATTTTCATTAATGTCATTATCAAGGTAGTGGAAAGCTCTGTCTAATGGGAGGGAGAGTGGAAATTGACCCTGGTTCTGAAGAATTTTTGCGATGTACTGGCAAGAAGTGGGTAAGGAAGAAAATTAGAGAAATGGATTGTCTAAAATCAGAGGTAAATTCAGGTGCCTGACTATCACATAGTGTCTTCTCAGGGCACCATTTATTTTGGACAGATATATACTTGCATCTGCATACGCACTCAATCTTTGCTAATGTGCAACCCTGTTCTTATAAATTGTTCACTTTCTGGATACTATAAGGATTATCAAATCCTTAAGAGGATGACTGAAATACCCAACGATCTGTTAGGGAGTGCGAATTAAAGTTTTAATGCTGTAACAGCTGTTGTCTGCTTGTAAATGATTTCTCCTAATTTTGGGATTTTCTGTTAGCACATAAAATGCTTTGTTAATAAATGTGAAAGTCCCTGAGGAATTCTGTGCATTTAACTTTAATAATTGAAGAGTGCAGAGGAATAGCTGAAACGAAAATGACTGCATTATGGAACAACTTTTAATATGTGCCAAATCTACTAATGATCATAAACTCCCATGATATAGCATCTATTTTAGTTTGGGTTTTTTCTTCCTTTTGTTTTTTTTTTCCTGCTTCTGGAGTGATCAGGTCTCAAATCCCTGAAACTAGTTAGCTAGGATAGATTATTTGGAAAATTAAAGTTCCCCTTAAATACTCTTTCTGTCTAATAAGATATTCTGTTACCTTCCAGTACAGGTCTGCTAGTTTTGGCAAAACTATGACTATTTAAGTCATCTGAAGTCTTGGCCCACCATATCATATACTATTCAGCTGGTGTCGTTAGCTCTTTCCTTTCAAGTCTTCTTTTCCCATTTCCTTGAAATCCTCACATCAAGTCAAATTTGACACAGTGCTGGAAAATGCAGCCTAGGCGAGTGACTAGTCTGTTGATGATATGAAATATCCAACAATCAGGATTACTGTGAGTAAAAAATTTCCATATTGTAAGCTACATATAAGAAAGATTAAAAGGCCAAAATTTACCAATGATTCAGATGAACAACTTTTTCTAAAAGTGTTTCTGAAAGTAGACATTTTACCAGCTTCAGTATTTTCAGGGGCTGTAGAGGTATATGACGATCCTAAAGATAATTATAATAACAATAGTAATAATAATAATAATAATTTAAAGTATCTACCACTACAGGTAGCATAGCCAAAACAACAACAAAAAAATATGATATTAAAAGAAGTAACGTAACCAGATCTAATAAAATCCTGTGTATTCCAGATTAATGCTATCTACAGCCAACACAGGACTTCTGCAGGGCTGATCACTGCATTAGCAAACATCAGCCTCATTTCATAATATTGCTGCTCTCTTTGGGTTGTGCTAGCAAGGCTGGCCACAGTATTTTTATCCTCACAAGTTTGTTCACCTTGTATTTCAGAGAATCAGCAGCACTAGCTGTTGCCCTAGGTCATGCACCTCTGAGTTGCTGCTGAGGGAGCTCAGTACATTGTGTGTTCAGCAGTGGCTCCAGTGTGTTTTTAATTTAGACGAGTTGAACTGATGCATATCTTTTCCACTACAGCACACGCTTTGTTTACTGCATCCTCCCTGTCTCTATGCTAGTCACATACATTATGCATATTGTACATGCTGTCAGATCACTGCAAGGCCCAGGGGTAACCTCCCTCAGACTCACTAGTGGGTTTAAAACTGTCCAGGGCTACACATGAGCAGTTTCCCTGTCAGGATCAGTGCCTGAGGTGGATCTCCACCCATAGTTCCTGACAGCTTTGCCCCCAGCAGGGCACTTGTGAGGAGAAGCAGTCTGGGCTTCCCAAGTCAGCCGGGGCCATCACTGTTTTCCCCTTCTGCTCCTCCAGCAGGAAGCAGCTAAACAGATCTGCTGCTGCATTGTCCAGAGTGATGGTGCTGAGGTGGGCTGGGGCCACATACTTCTCATTTGCTACACTGGAGGAGCTGCACTGGCAGAGGTCATCCAGAGCAGAGGCTTTCCATGGTAACACACTGGAAATATCAACCAGAGCTTCAGAAGCAGTGTTTTTAGCTTTGGGAAATTCTGTTGCATGCCATGTTTCCAATTTTGCATCAGAATGTTGAGGAGAATACTTTTTTGTAGGGGCTATGAGAGGAAAGAGAGCTGAAATGCCTTGCAAACATAGAGCAGTCCAAACTGAGCAGACGTTCATAATTTCTTAGGATGATATAAAAGACATTTTTTTTGGCTGATTTCTTCAGTTTGAGTACAAATACTCCTTTCTTTTTCAAATAGTATTTAATTGCACACTTCAAAAGCTTTTACTTTGAAAAAATAATAACTTTATTGGTTTTGAAATAATATGACTTTATGAAGTAGGGTTCAATTGACTTCTTTTTTCATAGTTAGAACAAAAACAAATCACTACAGCATCATAATTATGTCTTAATTATTCTAATAACTTTCATTTTTGTTTTTAATCTTGATTTCTTTTTCTGTGCTGAAGAATAGAAGACAATCTAAACAATGAATTAATTCATTACTCTAAGCTCCTTGTTCTTTTCTTGTTCGTTCTATCTCCTCTTTTCAGATCATTAGAACTATGAGATAATCAGGGAAAGATTTCATTTGCTAGCTCCTTCCTTTCTTCCAACTTGCCCAATTTTTTTTCTCCTTCAAATCCCATTTTTTCTCTCACTTTTATGCACACCTTCTTATCTATATTTAAGTTACTTAAGAACAGGTAGGATAGGAAGAGGAGTAAAAAGGAGCCCTATGCATGATTAGTTTCTCAGTGGGTGAATTCCTGCAGTTCTTTCTGCAGCCTATTGAAATCAGTGGAGCTCTATTGCAATGTGCTTGGGGATCTCCTGTCTCCATTAGAGTTGTCAGAGACATCACTGTGCTTTGCCATTCGGATCTGCTGCACAGACAATACGGTGCTGCGTAGTACTGGGAGCAAGAAAATCTATGCCCCCCACACTGTTCATAATTAGCAGTACTCCTTCTTCCTACCTGCTGGGGCTTTCACCCTCAACTGCCACTCCCTGGAAACTGGGAATTAAATCTGGTGATGGAGAGGGAATTATCTGCTGCCTGCAGCTTTGCAGTGCAGGCTTATTCAAACACATCAGATTAAAACTTCTTTCACTAGAGAGAACAGTGGAGAGCTCTTGCTGGTGCTGTGCTGGACTGAGGGGTTCAAACAGGAGAATGTTGCTCTGAGAAGATCTACCAGTGCAAATAAACGAGACCAGTGATGAGTAACAGAAGAAAGACAGAGGACTACATTTTCATTGCCTTTTGCAGGCAGACATAAGCATGCTCTGCCTGTGCTACAAGTGGACTAGAAGCTAATATGTTTTATGTTTAGATGTACATGTGGTGCTTGCAAGGCTGACTGTAGCTACGTGCTACTGTTTCATAAATACCTACAGTCAGAGACTTGGAGTTGCTTGGGGAGAGCAAACTCGTGCCTGCCTCCACAGTGCGGGCCTGACCATCATGGAGGCTTGAAGAGAGCTATTCCTCAGCACAGTAGCTGACATTTATTCCCAACTCTGTGTTTCTCCCTCCCTTCATCTGTAAGTTTATGCAGAAAGTTGATTTAGGGAACAAATTCACATTAGAGACTGTCCACTAAAAGTGGTTAGGGTGACTTCTTTTGGGCAGCAGCACCTGCACCATCTCAAAAGCGTGCATGAAAATATGACATTGTTTTGCTAACTGAGATAATTATTAAAGATAAAAAATTCTTGTGTTTTCTTTGAGCCTGTGCTTTTTTACTATGGCCATTGAAAACCTGTCTCCAGTGTAATAAGCTGTACTTCTGTAAGCTACTTAGTATTTGTAGTAGTACCTAATGATACAGAAATGCTGAGTCCATTACAGTAAAAGAGAGTTTAGCATTAATTTCAATGAAACTAGGATTTCATATGGAATTTCAGTGTAAATGAAAAACAGAAGAGAATAATAACTATAAATTCTGCTAGGAAATGGTGAAATCTGAAAATCCTACATAGTATTTTAGGTAATATACTTTTTTGCCTGAGTATGATTTGCAAGATTTGACTTAAAAAAGAAGCATGTTAGCTTGCAGTGTTGGTATATAATCATGGTCTTACAAAGCTGGCATTATACAATTATATTTTTTTTCCAGCTCTTTATCTTCCTCTTTGCATCTTTTACATATTTTCTATTTGAGCCTATGAGGATATTCTTTCTCTCTTTTTTCTCTTTCTTCTCCTTTTTCCTCTCTTCCTTAACCTCATCCTCTCCTTATTCTTCTCTGCTCCCCTCTTGTGCTGCTAGAGCATGCCCACCTGTGTGCTAAACCTTCTGCCATTTCAATAATCTGAACAACTGCGTTAACTCAGAGTGCTGTGCTTCTGCACAGTTCTGATGTGTTCTGAGAACAGCCACACCGATACAAATCACCCTGAGGAATGTATTTTTTAGACGTTGGCTTACCAATGTCTGCAAAGTCTCAAAGTCTGCAAAGTGCTGAGCATCTCCTCCAAGTTGCTAGCATTACCTAATCCCATCAGTGTTGAAGAACACACATAGAATGTCTGAAAGTCACCCAAAAGTGCCTTCCAGTTCTAATCAGGGTGATGTATGAAATGACACTCATCAGATTCAGTAGATCTGTCACATTTAAATCATAATTCTTCTGTAGGTGGCTTTGTATTTGTTTGTTTTTAAAAAAATCTTGTGAACTTTGAGGTACACTTTGTAGGAAATAAAAATGGCAGGTGGTTTTTGGATGTGTTTGACTTCAGTTTAAAGGAATGTATTTAATAGTAAGATGCATGTTTTCTTCCCCACTCCTGTTTTACATTCTTCCAACATACTTCACTGGCATTCTTCTGTTTCTCAGTCTGGCTCCACAGTGAGTCGAGAGTGAGCAATAAACACTGAAAGAAGGATGTGATTACTGCTTGCACGAGTTACATCCAACCAAAGATTGATTTTAAAGTGAGAAAGAGGCTGCTAAGATGACGGATAACTGCAGCTTGGCTTCTGAACTCTTTGAGTGCTTCCTAGTGTTTTGTGTCAGATTTGGAAGTGAAGCAAGGCCATGAAATGGTGTCGATAGCATCATGGGGACAAGGAGTTGAAGGGACTGAAGGTGTCACTTTGTGGGTGGGAAAGGAGATGTGTGGGCATTGGAATTTCACAGCCAGATTAAAATCATGGAAGGAAAGTCATAGGATCAGAAACTTTTGTCCACTACTTGGGCAAATTAACAAATTGTTTTAGCAGTCTTGTATAAAATAATGTTTTTAGAGGGCTGCAGACAATGACCGAGAATGTTTCTGGCCTTGAATCACAACATTATGCACAATAATACTGAAATGAAACTATTTCATCTGTGTCCTGTCAAATTAAACATAAGGTAATATTTTGCATCTTTGAATCTTGACAAATTGGTATTTTTATGGAACAAATAATACGTAGCATAATAAATATCTTTATAGAGTTTTTGAGCTTATTAAAATAGATGGATATCTAAACTTTGGATGGTTTCAGGCAAATTAAGTCAACATTTGTTTCTGAAATGCTGGTTATATTAAAGTGTAGATTTTCTACTAAGGTTAGATTTCAAGCCCAGATTTACTGTTGGGGGTCCCAGAAGACACCAAATTAAATATGAACCAGCAATGCTGCGTTGCAAAAAACAAGGGAAATGGTGTCCTGGGCTACATTAGGAGTGTTGGAGTGTTGCCAGCAGGTTGGAGGAGATGATCCTTCCCCTCTATTCAGCACTGGTGAGGTTGCTCCTGGAATGCTCTGTCCAGTTTTGGAGTCAGTGCAGGAGAGAGATGAATGCATTGAAGTCCAGGAAAGGGTCACAAAGATATTTAAGGGTCTGGACCATCTCTCCTGTGAGGAAAGACTGGGACAGATGGGCCTGTGCATGCTGGAGAAGGGAAGGCTTATGGGGACCTCATTAATATGTATAAATACCTGAAGGGGAGGGTGCACAGAAGACGGAGCCAGGCTATTGCCAGTGGTACCAGTGACAGGACCAGAGGTGATGGACACACTCTGAACATTAGGATACACATTTTTTCTGTGAGGGTATCTCCTTCCCACATTCAAAAGCCTCCTGGACTTGGTCCTGAGCCACCAAACTCTAGGTGATCCTGCTTAAGCCAGGTGTTGGACAAGGTGACCTTGAGAGTTCCATTCCAACCTCAGCCATTTTGTGCTTCTGTGTGAATTTTCCATGAAGTTCAAATAATTGCATTGGACCTTTACAAGTGAGAGAAGAGGATGATCTAGTTAAGATACCCATATTCATTTACCCGTATGTCATGCCATGTTTGTATTTGTAAGTTTTTGGAGAGGGTTATCTAAAACTTCAGACTCACAGGTGCTAAAGTAAAACATTATATTGTGTTAGAAACACTAAGTTGCTCTGCCTTCTTTACCCCTCTCTCAATTTTTCAATAATTTTACTGTTGTTGTCTGGATTCTCCCATTACATCCTATTTACAGATGAATTGTGGAAACCTAAGGGCCTATAATGCATCTTTTAGCAAAAATACTTTTTGCTGGTGGCTAGCAGGAACCTCGAAAAGTGGTCCAACATATCACACTGCACTTGTAGAAAACTGCTAGCAGTGGAGAAGCAGCAGTCATATTTGCTGGGTATCACCAGATTTGGTTGAATCTTCTGTCTGAATAGGAATGATGCTCTTGTCAAAGCCGAGGGTTGGCTGAGTATCTCCAGCAGGGAAAGGCCTGTCCTATCTTTTACTTCTTACTTTCTGTGTGACTACAGATAAGTTGTATGGTTTCTGTCCTGCAGATGACAAATGAGGAGCTAAACCTCTCTTCCCCACAGGTGGGTCATGAAGATCACAGTATTTACACACTGTATTTCACCCTTAGTGAAACACAGTGTGTAAATGCATTCAATTTAATAATTTGTTTATCTGTATCATGGAAATGCCTGTTAACTGCAACTGAGATCAGAATCCCATCCTACTGAACACAATGATCAAGGGAATCAGTCCCTAGGAACTGAAATCATGAATCCTGGTGCTTGGTCTTGACCCCTGGCAATATTGTATTCTGCCTTGTCAAGATAAAAAAAAAATTTCAAGTGCTCGGACATAGACCAATTCCTCCTGGGATGCCCCTTAATGAAAATTTCTTCATATATATAATTGAAAAGGGAAACCAAATGAACCAGCCAACCAAATCTTCAGAGAAAGGATAGAAAATACATCTTCCTCTTCTCATTTGTATGCTTACATTGCTTCCTTGTAATGATGCCACCTGCTTCCTTTAGGTGAATAACAGTCTTTTATTTGCAAGTGTTTTTCTTGAACATATTCCAGTTCAAGAAGAATGTGTTCTTATGCTTCTGGTAAAAAAATCCTCAAACCCAGGACTTTTGTGTAGGGACAATCTGTCTGTCAATATGCACCAGATGTGTTGACCATAAAGTATATTTAGTATTCTGCACCCATGTTTTCTCATGAGGCAGACTAATGAGAAACGAAAATAGATAAGGGAAATGTCAAGGAGAATTGCAGTGAAAATTTAGATTGTTTTGCAGATAGGTAAATAGAAATGGGGATAAAAAGCAGGAACTTTCATTCTGCCACAATTGCTTCTGCTGTACAATACCAGACAGTTCGAAAAACAGGATTTCGGAAATAAAAAAGCCCTTCGTTATGGAAGCCTGGCTGCCTGCATCAAATCTATAGCTAAGCATACTTCTTATACTATGCCTGACAGGAGAGGTAATCACAGACATGACTTGTAGCCAATAAAAGTTATTACCAAGTATATTCTAGTTCACTTATGATGGGCATTTGTGAGAACTTGCACAGTTTTAAAGAACATATTGTTGAAGCCAAATTCTGTCTTTTTGAAACACTAAACCTGTAGGAAATAATACCATCTTTGGTGATGGAAACAAGAAACGTGACAGGTGCAGGGCCCTTTATGTTGACTGATGTCCAAATTTCTTTATCAATCATTATTCAAAAGAAAACATGTACTCAGGTTGTGCAGCTGAAAGTATTTGTTTCCCCAAGGATACCCAATATAATTTATCCCTTTATGAGTAAGTGCCTTCTTTTCTCTACTTGTTTCAAACTATTTATTTGAAAAAAATTATTTCAGTCTTTTATTATCGGAAAATGGTGTACAGCAAAGGAGAGAGACATGAGCTAGGATGCAGGAGAACTGGTGTTTATGTTAAGATCTCCCACTGATCTGGTGACCTCTGCCAAGTCAGGTGTCCTTTTTTCGTCTTTTTTTACTGTTTCCAAATTGGTGATAATGATACTGGACTCCTTCAATAAAGTGCCTTGAAATTTACTTGCTGAAGATATGAGTTATGTGAAAGTCATGCATTTCAGCAATTAATTCAAGGCAGAGGGTTTGCTCCTGTGGTATTCAATCCCTACTCCCTCTCGCTTATAAAGTTAGATAAAAATAAGTGACAGTAGCAGATTACCAGTTGCCTTCTTCATGCATAGATACATAGATAATCTCAACCAGATGGGAACAAGGAACAGATGTTCTCTAAACATATGTGCAAACAAAAAATTAGAAGTGTGAACGTTCATGAGCAATGAATAAGAGGAGAAAGGAACAAAGTATGATTTCAGGACTCAAACAAGCATTTGTGAGGCCTGATCTGGGAATTTTCAGCTAGCTCTAGAAACAGCATATTTAAGAAAATGAAAGGATTTAGGGATATTTATTCTTTTTGACGCTGAGACATGAAGACATTCATCTAAGTGTCCTCAGTCTTTTCTGAACAAGAATATAATGGCTAACTGGATGTTGTGCCAGAACATACATCTGTTTGCATTTAGGCTTCTCTCCACATGGTTGGATTTGTAATGCAGACAAAGAATTACCTTTCTGTTCCAGATTCTTTCTGTGCTTAAGCTAATTTTCTCATGATTCTGTTTCAGTCACCTTACAACATCCCAGAACTTCTGTTTTTGTCAAAGTAAGCATTAAAATGACTGACTGAAAACTGAATTGTTCTACTACTTCTGTAGACATATTACATCTACAACATATTACAGAAGAAAGTTAAGTTGAAGTCAAGCCTCTAATTGGAAAGATATTTTTCCACTACCTGACAGGCAACTCATTAGAAATATTACAAATATGAGATAAGTTGTTAAGTTTAGATTAAATATCTTAAATCACTACATGCTACCTCCCTTTGTCATTGAGTGGGATGAAAAAACAACTATGAGCTTCCCTAAGATGCAAAGAAGATATGATGCAAAATACATAATAAGATTAACTTTTTTTTTCCTGTAAGCATAGTTATATTTTCAGTGTTAGGATGTTGATCTTGTTCAAGCTTCTGGAATTTTAGAGATATTATTGTGGGTTTTTTTCTAGAAATGCAAAAGCAAATATGAAATATGTTGCTTTTTCTCAGTATATACACTCATAAAATGTCATGCAAATATGACTCTTACTTCTTGAAAGCTTTTGGGGATATGGGTGAGAAGTGTGTTAAAATACATGTAGTTCTTCAAACCTTTTCACACAATTATATATTTTTCCATTTGGTTGTAGAAGTCCCAGATTCCATGCCAAACGGGAAGATTTACATGTGTTTTTCTTTGATGTACGCTGTTTTAAAATATATTTCACCCTTGAGGAAATACCCATATGATGAATCTTTTACACCATTGGCAGCAAATTCATTTTAGTGAAGATTATTGTCTCTGCTTAGAAATCTTCACATTTATGGATGAAAGCTGCTTCATAAGGTCAAAGACATGAGTTCTCTTTTTCACACTAACTTGAGCAAAGCAAAGGTGAAAGCTATAAAATATCTTCAAGCTCGCTTGGCACCTGATCAGCTCTGATTTACAAGGATGTTCTTATTGCTGTTATTGAATTAATATATTTGCACCAGCCTGCTTTAATTTAGATGTGTTCCAGAGCAGTTAACTGGAAGAAGTAAATAGGTGTTTAGTCTTTAATAGATATGATTATAATTTTTATTTAACTTATTAGTAAAGCTGGGTAGGAAATGGTCGCCTCAGCCTCTGAAGTTTTTGGAATTTAAGAAGAGAGTTATTATGCCACACGAGGAAAATATTATATGTTCTCTTGGGGTTTTTGTGTCTGTGCACACATACAGACCTTGTAAGAAAAGATGGTGGCAAAATTCTTGCTGTGCAGCCCGCTGGTGAGGGTATTTAATGAGAAATATAAGCCTAGAGCAAATGAGCTGAACTTAAAGTAATTTTTATGTCCGCAATACTAAGTTGTGTGCAATGTGAGTCTTTCTGCTGTGTGCTCAGGAGGTCTGCACTGTGCCTGTGGGCCTCTACCTGAGAAATTATTAGAAACAGTCTGCTGTGAAAAGTTTCATTTCTGTGAATCAGTGAATCACAGAGAAAGCATTTAGTTGAAAAATTCCCAGTCTTTCTGTTTAGTCATTTTGGAGTTTTCTTCTTGTGTCTTCCATTCTTTATCCCCTCACTTTTCAGAGCGTATTTTTCAAAAACTGTTGCTTTCTGATAAATCTGTTGGAATTTTAACAACAGTGATTCTTCAGACATCTGTCACAACATCTGGACTTGGAGTCCAGAGAATAACTAGCATACTCCCTCCTGTCCTCCTCATTCATACTTAAAAATCAGAACAGGTATGCAATGTTTTTTCTGCTATCTCTGTTAGTATGTAACATGTGAGAGTGTACACAGGAAAGGAGACCTCTTAGAGAAGGTGAGTACACAGCTCTCAAAGATGTGGTGGGCAAGCAGGGCTTGGGATATTGGATCCTGCCTCTGCCTCTTCAGCAGCACAGTTTTCTGCCCTTGCTTGGCTTCCCTCTTGCTGTCTTGTTCCAGCTGCTTTTTCCTGTCTCCACAATTGCATCTGGCTCTTGTGCTTATATTCGGATGCTTTTTCAACACTGAGTTGCCTCCGATTCCTCAAAGTGGCTTCAGGCTTCTGTTCCTCTGTGTTTTCTTCCAGCTTCTCATGCTGTGCAGCTACAGGATATGGACAGGAAGGTCCAGGTTGCCAGATGTGCCCAAAGCAGATTTTGTCCCAACAGACTTTTTTTTCTGGTCAAGCAGAACTAGCTATGCTTTTTTCTTCCAGCCACATCAGCTCTTCTGGCTAGGCTGGGCTCTGCATGGTGTGCTTTAATGAACTCACTGAAAGTTTCAGGCTGGTTCATCATATCTAATTTAGCTAACTTGGCAGTCATTACTCTGCAGTAGACAGTGCCATGCTGTCCTAAACTGATGATGGCTGCTTTTCTAATCGAAACATTCAAAACTACTTGGATAGACCAAGCAAAATCAATTACTAAATATCATTATTGTTCTGATTTTGTCTTCCAAATAAGGCACATGATTAGCTGAAAGAATAATGTTCATAATTTCTGCAATTTAATTTCTTTATCTGAAATAATCACAAGAATTTCCAATATGTTTTCAAAGTTTTTGTGGGTAAGTTCAGAAACGGAATACAACTTTGGTGAGGAGGCAAAGAACAGCACAAATAGAGCAAACTGCATCTCTCTCACAAACCTCAGTGTTGGCCCTTCAGGTCCCATGCACACTCTTCTTCCTAACCTGACCAAGCCCCGAACCTTACATAGCCAACAAGTGTTACCAGGAGACACTGGCATACAGCTTGTGCATCTTAATGGAGGAACACACTTCTGTGTGTGCATTTTTTGCACTAATGTACATGGGTTATATCTTGAGAGAGGTGCTTGGATGCTGAGCACCAAAGTAAAAGTTGTATCTCAGTTTTACAGACAACGCTACTGTAGAAGCCAAAGCCCATTCTGTCAACTAGCTACCTTGAAACCACCCCTAAATCACATTAAGGCAAAGCTGGTACAAGTTTGTACTTATCTAGTGGGTAAAATAGGCTCCAAAGTTACTGAGGTTTTTAAAGTTATAAGATGTTCAAGTAGTTCGGTTTTTTGTTAGTTTTTGTTTGGTTTTGCCTTTTTTTTCAAGACGAGCTCTAACATTTCATCCCAAACTCAACTGACAAAACATTAGATGTTTACAAGCTCCGCATCAAGGATTTATTCTTAAGAACCTTTTCAACATTCATGAGAGAGTTATTTGAGCTGGGGACACGCTTGTTTCTGACCTTCTTAATTGTTACCCCCTCTCCTTTATTTGGAAAGCTAAAGGTAAAACAATAACAATCATGTTGTGCACTTAGTTAGACGATTAATGAGCAGTACCTTAGGGATAAAACAGCCTTGTCCACCTGGTGAAGCAAGGAGCAAGTCCCAATGAGGAGCCTTTCCATACCCTGGATTTTATATTTCACGTGAGGGAACTGATAGTCAGCTTCTGCACTTATGTACAAGGCTAAGCTATGGTACTGTGACATTCCCCATTCGACAAATTTGTTGCAAAACAGTCGCACATCCTCCATTACACATGGGAAGGGCAAAATTATGACGTTCTCTATGCAGATCTTTATGAAAATATATCTTTTGACAGCATCTCAACTGCGGTGCCCACAAAAAACTTTGTTATTTGTTAGGCACTGGTGCCTTCTGGCCTCTGATTATTCCTATATTCATTGCTCCCTTGTGCTTTCCCCACCTGGTTGCCTGGGAACTGTTAGGTTTAATCTTGGTGTTGAGGGGATGGCAACATTTTCACTGCTGTTTTTGGAATAGTTTGTAGCCATATCAGGATTCTAGGTGCTAACCCAGAAATATGTAGGGACATATTTTGTCCTGACACTGCAGATCTGGACAAAGATCCCCATGTGTTCTATTATGTTCCAGCCCTCTCCTGGATGTCATCTACACTGGAATCAGTGATTCAAAGTTCTAAGATTGCAATGCTTTTTAGACACCTCTCCCATCCACCCCCAACAGCCGCATGTCCCATATTTTTTTTTATGCCATTTGGTCTCAGCAACTCTGTCATCACTCAATGGAGATATGGTGTGTAGATTAAACACTTTGACATAGATTAACATAACATTTTCCGCCTATAGCTGACACATCTTGCTGCCCTGGGATGGACTGCAGTGTGTGTGACTGGTACTTATCACTGAATGGATAGGAGGAGAGAAGAGGATAAATGGAGAGAAAATCGTGAGCTGTCCAGATCTCAAAACCAGAGGTTTTTAAATCAGTAGTTCTATTGTCATCTTCTGTCTTCTAAAATGCCTACAGACAACAGCAGTGGAAAGAGTGTATAGAGACTTGCCATTGTTCATAAAATTACACTACAGCATGTTTTATGAAGGTAAAGGAGCTTAGTTTACATAGCAGAAATGTGATTAAATGCAGCTCTCTCTTGACCTCCTGTAGTTCCCTTGCCTCTGTGTTCTAAATATTTGAGGACCTTTCTGTATTGCACACTGTACTTTACAAAGAAGTTAGCTTTGTGTTAGGCTGTCAAGCCAACTGCTGGTGCCAGGTCCTCTTTGTCAGGCCTCACAAGGCTTGTCTTTCCCCTCCTTGGAAAGATCAGAAATGATCTGTGGTGTCTCTTTTGGGAGCAATGCCATGCCCACCCACTCTGCCACCACTCTCTTTGGTGTCACCACCAGCTGCAGTGTGCTAGCTTTGCCCTGGGGCTTAGGAGAAGGCTGGAACCATCTTCATCCTATCACTGCCTGGGGCTGGGCCCTGCTTCTGCCTTGTGGCTTCTGTGTTTGGTGCTGTCAGTGGTATCAGCATGTGCACCTCACACGTGCACCCTTCGGTCGTGGGTGTAACCTCCTCCTCCGTGATCTGCCCCACTGATGTGAGCCCCCTTGCTTCATGCCTCAGAGCCTGCAATCCCCAGACCAAATACTCATTCCTAAGTAGTATTGACTAGGAAAAATCACGGACTCCACAGCTGACCCTTCATTCACTGTTTTCAGGGTCTTTAAGAAAAAAATGACAGGCAGAATGTTGCCTGTTGCTACTGTTGCTCTTTTAGCCATGTACTCATTTAGTGCCCTCTAATAGTAATCAATAAGTGCTAGCTGTTCCTAAGAGAGAAGCAGCATGAAGAAAGGGGTGAAAATACCATTGTTTGCTAGCCCAGAATTGCTCATCACTGGAACTGTAAACATGGATCGATTATTTCTCTTTTTGTTGAATGTGAGGCTACTGCAGGTTTTTTAGAAAATAGATTGCATTTCCTTTCCTCTTGGCTGCATACAGTGTGTGCTGGTCTTAAGCATCCTTAAGAAAAACTTACATTTGTTTATCTTATTGTATCTATCTCATGAGGATATAGTCACCACGCACCAGTTAAAAGGGATACCCAGAGAAATCCCCAAAAGCTTAGGTATCCTGTATCTTAATCCATTTCCACTAATGTTCTTCTCGGATCAGTTGTGTGATAAGCTTTCTAAAAATAGAATAGTAATAAAAAAATTTAAATATTTTATGGAGAAAATCCAGTATATGACAACCTCTGTTGTACAGGGACTTGGTCCTAATGATGAGTCCATCAGAATCAGTAGAAATGATTAATGGATTAGGTCACATTTCTCTCTTGTCTAGCAAAGTCACCTTATCAGGACTAAACTTGTGCTGAAACACTCTCCCAAACTGGAGCTGCAATCAGTGACCCTGCACTTAACCTGTGCTTTGGCCACTCACTGCTATCCTATTGGAGGTTCTGCAAGTCTGAAGAGGAGAAGCTGAGGTGACTGTAAAGGATAAACAGCAGGAGAGCAGAATGAGGTGAGGAGACAAAGCAAGGTGTCAGGTCAGGATGTTGGAGGTAGACACTTTCATACCCAGCTCTAGAGGGATCTTCAGGCAACTAAACCTAAGCCAGTGGCTAAAAGCTCTGCCAAAATGTTTTCAAATCAAGTTAAGCCAGACTGAAGCACTTCCATACACGCTAAATTATGACTGTGGTGAAGAGTCCTCTTGTCATGACTCCAATTCACACGACACACAAAAAGGCAAGTCAGTTTCCAGATTACGATTATATCTTTTTAAAGCCAGTATTGACGCTACTGAGCCCCACATCTGCAGCCATAAGGACTGCCCATGCTGAATTAGAGACTTTCTGCCTTAAAAGCTTGTGTATTGAACAAATCAGGTAGGAAACAATATGCACATGCTGTGTTCTGTGCTCCTGACAGAAACCAGAGAGTATGTCTTCAAAGTGTAATTAGTACAACATGGACACTGTGCCTCCTGTGGACCATTAAATATTGTGCAAGACCAAACTGATATGCATGCATGTATACACTATTGTTTTCACAGTAGAGCTGCTATTTGTATGGGTGTGCTGAAGAAATTCAAAGGTTAGGCATTATTAGTGCTGGGTTTATCCATTTTTTCCTTTCAGTAGGATTGTCTTTTGATGCTCATATGGCATTTTGTATTCGAATTTGTGGAGAACATCAGACCAGATAGTCCCCTAAATTGTGCTTCCCTGGAGTATTTCAACTTCTGTGTAATGTTGCATTTCATTTCTCACCGACAGCATAACATATATTAACGAGCCATAGCACTATATGTGTGAAAAATCAGTTCTTATTTTAATTAGGAATTCCTCTGGACATGTAGAAGGGCTCTTAACAGAGGCTGTGTCTTTTGGGGCCTTTGATGTCAAGTCCATTCTTTCATACTATTTTCACCTATGGAGAGGAAATCATCCTGGTTCAAACATTGCCAGTATGTCAGAAGTATTTCCAGGGAAACATTTGCTAAAAGTCAGATCTGTTGAAAAGAAATCTAAAGAAAATGGGTAACAAAACAGAAGAAAAGAAGTTGAAAGGAACAGAGTCTAAAAATGAGCTAGGAGTAGGATAAAAGGCCATTTGGAAGATGGCTGAAATATTTTCAAAGACTGGAGAAAAAACAATGAACAAAAATGTAGAGGGGAAACAATGCAAAGCATTCAGCAATAAAGAGAAATGAGCAAAATTTTAAAAAAAAGAAAAACATTAAAAGTAGAAAAGAGCAAAGAATTAAAGGTATGAGAGAAAGCATACGAATGGATTGACAGCAAAGGAAAAGATGAAAACAAGAAGTGGATGGATATGTAAATTCATTTGGAGAGAGATTATGTCCTTTAACATCATCATGTGGGCATTATGTGAGTTTTGCTGACACCTTCAAAGTGAGAAAAGGGGAAAAATGGAAGACAGGTTCTATACTTTGGACATCAAAGATGTATGAATATTCATGAATCATAAACCATAGGTAAACATGGGTGGTTCAGAACTAACAGCGTCAGGTTTTGGAAACGGGCTTGTGAGATACTGTTTGCATCAAGTGGAAAACATATATATTGTGACCAGTGCCAGAGCCTGGGTTTTTGTTGTGGTGGAGAGAATCCGTATTTCCTGCTGCTCTAGTGAGTTGATGGTTATAGTCTTAGTCTGGCCTTTCTTTACAAATTCTATAAAGGGAATGAGGTTCAAAATCAGTATTGTTTTTGAGTTTGAGAAGATCTGTATTTCTTCAAAGGTGTACTTCAAGTAATCCTGGCCCTACCCAGACTCATTGAACCCTAAAAACTAAGCTGGAAAAATTCTTTTGAAGGCTGAGATCAGTGTACTTAGCAGAAAATGTCCTAGGCAATATTAGGGCAGCAAATCTGATATGCAAGATCAGTATTAGGCAACATCTCAAGGTGTTTGCACCTTCCATACCATTCCTCAGCTGATCTGAATGCCAGTTTGAAATGGCCCTGTGTGTGAACTTCCTTTCACCACAGGACAGTCATTTTTTTACCCAGAAACTTCTGGCACAACTCTAACAGTGAGTGTAACAAAGATATGCCGCTACTGGGAAAAGCATGTTCTTTCTTGAGGAAGGAAACACTGACATTTCAGACATCAGAGCTCAGTGTCAAACTTTTGAAGGAATCTTAAATTAGAAGTGCTTAGTTATTCCTAAATGACTCAGCTTATTTACCTGCTTCAGTACATGTTTAATATCTGAATTTTGGTCTTCTGCAGTTTAAAATATAGGCCAAAATTTATCACCAGGTCTCCACACTTCTAAAAATCTATACAAAATAATGTGAAAAACTTTACATTATTTATTTTTACACAGTGTATGATATAAAAAAACCATGCTTGTCTAGTAAACAGGAAACATTATCCCCTTTTAGAAAAGTCAGATTTGAGGTTCTGCTGGTTGGTGGAGAACAAAAGATGCAAAAAATCTTTATTTTAAAACATGCAAAAAAATCATTTTCCTAAACCCACAAGGACTGTAATAGGGCATATTTCATTGCCAACATCTTTTAGATTTAGACGTAATTCTGCCCAGATGGTTCTCTTTCTAGGCTATACATCAGAGCTGCACTCCTTTTTCAGTCCATTACCTTCACTTTATCTCTAGTTTGTGTTTTCCTGTGGCTTCTGCTGCTCACCTAAGCTCCTCTACTAAAAATATTTGTTCTAGAATCTTTTTGCATATGTGCCTGGTATGCACTTTGCTGTGGGCCAGAACCTCATGTTTTAGAAGCTGCAAATTTTCCCACCCTTTTGCACCATAAAAGAATTTCTTATGTTTGTTCCTTTCCAAATGAAGAACACTTGTTCTTTCAAAAGGATTTTAGCAAATTGTTCCAGTGCAGGGAAGATCACTGTTACGGGTTACTTGGTCATTTTGAAATGGGTTCTCTACGAACATTTTTTGCCAGTTTTCCAACAGCTTCTCTCAACTCTTTCTAGTGAAAGAATGAGAAAGAAAAGACTGAGCTTTACATGGAAGTTGTGAGTTAACACTACGTAAAGCACTGGTCTGGTGGCAAGTAGCATCAGATCAACAATCAGGTCTCTAAGCAAGTTGCTGAATTCTTTCATGCTTTAGCGCACAAGATAAAAATGCAATCATTTTCTCCTGTTATTTACATTGGCTTTTAAAGAGTTTGCTCTTTCCCATAAAAATTTGGGCAAGGTAAACCCTGGTATATCTTTGGTTATCTTTTGCCCATATCTGAAAGCAAACTTATCACACACATTTCAAGGCCATTCTCCTTGTGCTGCAGTATAACAATAATAACGTTTGGAAGTTACTGAAGTAGAGTGAAGGACAGAGAAGTTCAGGAACACAGATGAGTCTCCCAAGAATATCTTACCTGCAGTTTGCTTAGGAACAGGCTCCCTCATGAGGTAATCTCTCCTGCTAGAGACCTAGGTGGAAATGCCCCAAAACCATGTTGTCTCTGACGTGTGAGGATTTCAGTTATTCATGCAGGTTGGGATTCAGTGGGAATGTTTAAACACAATATACCAGTAAAAGAAATAAATCATTTGTGTAACTCAATTCAGTGTTCTACTCCCTACCTACCTTAGAATAGGGCTAATATTTTTACAGTCAATACATTTCAATTAATACTGGGAATATTTGTGCAGTGAATGTGTGCTCCATGGCCACCTAAACTTTTATGCTTTTATGCTTTTATTTCTATTACAGAGTCACTGTTCTTGTTGAGAAATGGAAAAGAGCTCTGTAATGTATCTGTGCAAAGTACTTAGCTCATAAGGACTTCAAAATTGTTTTCTCTAAATCTCTACAGCTTTTTGAAGGCCTCCACATGCTGCTGTAGAGGCAGAGTACTTTTTTTTTTCTTTAAACAGACCTTAACGTTTCATCATGCTTTTGAATAACAAGTGGTTGACCTTAATTACAAGAGCAAATTGAAGGCAATCGTCCTATTCATCAAAATAAACTACATATTAGTTAACTAATGAAAAAGTCAACAGACAGAAGAACAATACCCCAGCAATGTTAGCAAACATGAGGGCAAAATCCTTAGCTGGTATAAATCAGCATGGCCCTAAACTCTTCAACTGGGTTGTGCCAGAAAATACCAGGTAATGATCTGACCTTTTTTGGGTAAACGTGTGAAGAATTATGTGCACTAATTTTCTTTTGAGAAATTAGGAGGCAATATTAATTGGTGTCAGACCTTTAGATGTTGCTTTGCATCTGTCCTTTTAGATAACACAATCATGTTGCTCATATAATGGGAGACTTTGACTTCTCTACTGGAGAATGTGATTTGCAATTCTCCTTTTCCAAGCCAGCTTGATATGCTTACACACAGAGATTAAATGTCTGGGATCAGAAAGTTCAGTCATTAGGTGAAGTAAAGAGCTGTGATGCTACAGATACAGCATTTTGACATCTAGATAAAAGATTAAAGACTAAAGTTATTCAGGGTACAAGACAAAACACATTTCACACATGAGGGTAAAGATTTTCTTTTAGAAAAAGAGTGAAATAGCTGTTAAAGATGCAGTGCTGGCTCACAGAAACCAGAATGTTTTCTCTAAACATTAATCAGGTCTCTTGTTTTTATTGTGGAGATTTTGTTGCTGAGAATCTCTCCTCTGCTGTAGGTACTTTCCAGATGTACAAAGTTCCCATCCCTCCAAATATCGTCAATAAACAGGGGTCAGAAGGAGGAAGTAACAACATGGATTTTCTATCCGAATCAATACTTTTTCTTATAAAGGCAGCAGGGCAGAAAAATTATTTTGAGACAGGCAAAAGAACAGAGAAGAAGCTTCAAGACAAATTAGTAAGGGCCAGCTGATGAAGAGAGGGACTGCAGAAGGGTGCGACAAGGTGACTTTTTGGGTTTGTGACAAAAGGGCAGGAAGAGTTCAAAAACGGGGCAGAACAGGGGTGATAGGAAGGGCAAGTCTCCTGCTGAAGGGCAGTAGCCACATGTCTTTAAGAAGGCCTTCAGTGCATTTGACTATAAGAGTATTTTACCTGCACTTGCTATGAGAGCATTACTTGGAGGGGAAGAAAAAGGGCTAAGTGATAGATGATCGAGAAACGCCAGATTTCTGGGAGCTGTGTTGCTTTGAGTTTTCTGTGCTGTCATGCTGGCTATGGTATAATGTAAAGGCCCCGTAAAAAAGGGGTGGGGGGGAATAATGTGTGATAGTTAAAGAAAGAAAAGCAGTCAAAGAAAAATACCCTAAATCACCATTATAGAGAGAATACAGAGTGAACAAAAATAATTATAGGTCATGCTAAGGGTTTGTCTGACCCAGGACTCCATCTCCATGCATACTAATGTATAGAATACTCCCTTCCCCTGTGTATTCTTTCATTTTCTATTAATCTATATGATAAAATGGGCTTTAGATGCTTTTCCTTTTTTTTACAGAAGGACCTATGCAAGTGTAGCAACCTTGTAAGGGTTATGAAGAGGGAAGACTGAGGAAGAACAGGCTGAAGTACCTTCCATTTATCATTTAGATCCCCTATGTATGATCTTGACTTTAAGCAATGGACTTCATAAAAGTTATACCTGGCTGCTCTGACCGCTTTTTCTCAAGAGCTTCTGGTTTCAGTGCATGCTGCTGTCAGTGACTAGCTGTCAATACCTTGTGAACAATACCAATATCAACTTGTTTATAAAGGAAATCACCTACAAAGAACATGAATTTAAGGTAGCTTAGCTTATCAGCTCCGCAAAACCACTGATCAAGTCTTAAAGAAATTTCCTCTGAAGACCTCCTATATGACAAATTATTTTTATGTATTTGCAAATGAATGTCAAATAATTTCAAAGATTGTTCCTGGGTGAGTGCCTCATAATTGCAAAAATTTGTATAGGGGAGAAGTAGCAGGCTTGTACAATTATCCTTTTACCTTTGCTTTGTATGTCAGAAGCCTTGGCTTTGTTTATATATCACTTTTTGTTTTGCAGAAAGGGGAAATATTTTAGACGCCGGTAATAACTGATGTTTGTGTGAAGAACAGCCCTTATGGTGTCTGGCTATCATGAAATCTCCTTTTGGTTGTAGGACTTCTCCACTCCTGGAGTAGAAACAATACCCTGAGACTTAGACAATCAATCACACAGCATGAATAATGAGCAATCTCTCAAACCAACAGTCGCATTTGCATAAACCATTCATTCGGTTTATTTGAATAGCCACCAAATTAATGAAAATCAAAAGGAATCCATGGATCATTTACAACCAGGAAGGAGGGCTGAAACCATTGAATAGATGACTTGCTGAAATAAATGTTCATGGCTCTGTCTTTCTAGAACGAAAAAGAGGAGGCAGGTTGGAGCAAAAACTACCGGGAAATTAGCTGCTTCTTGCCCACCCCGACAGGGTTTCTTTCCATACACGTCCTCTGCATCACTCTGTTTCTTCCTCTGGTTGTTGTTTTCAAGAAGGTTTGGAGGGGGAGAGAGGAAATCTGGGAACCCCAGTATGCAACAATGTGGGGAAAAGTAATTGAAAACTTGGGTTTAATTGATTTTTTGCAAGAGGAGAACCAGAAGTAAAAATTTTCAAGAAATATTAGTTTCCAGAGATGCCTGCACTAATAATTTTTTGTTTATAGTACACTACGTGCCTGGGAAAATCAGTTACAGGAGGATCTCTTTAGATTCAATCAAAACAGGACAGTTTTGAAAGAAACTCAGAAAAATATGTGCTTGAATTCAGTCTGTTCCATTTCTCTCATATTTCTCCTCCTAGTTGTAGAAAGTGCCGACAATCCTCTGCTGTGAATCTATGTTCAATTTCAAGAGAGTAAACTCTTCCAGCTGTCATACCTAAGGACAAAACCTAAAATCAACAAACAGCTTATCAGGAGGTGCTTTTCACTTCTCCGCTCCTGCCACTGCTCAGGATTCCCATATCTTGGGAACCTGTTTTTCAGAAAAGAGAAAAAAAAAAAAACAAAACACATGCATCATTCAAATGTGGATGCAATTAATTTCATTAGGAAATTATGTAATCATGATGCAAGAACAATTCCGTATCGGATAGAAGATCAAATAACGTGTGTCTCTTTCAATATTTAAATTAAAGAAGCATGTCTCTGTCTAGTTACTGATTATTGTGCTCCATTTTACAACAAAAAGCTTCCACCTGTTCTTCATACTTTGGCAATATGATATCAACAGAGATTTCATGCATGCCAAAATAATTACCCAAATTAAAAGGTACATATTTATTGCTTTGGTAACTCCCATGGGTAAGGAGAGAGCACAGCGCACCTCAGGTAAGTCAATCCCTATCAGACATGGCTCTACCAGACAGGCTGGTGGTCTGTGTCTCTGTGCAGTTCTTCAGCCTGGGCTCTTTCAAAATGTCAATATTTGACCCTCACCAGTGCTTAAACCACACGCTGATACTCCTGCCAGACGATTCTCTTCTTGCAGGACAGGAATGATCAGTGGGCTGTTCAGAGTCTCCCAGAGAGACCTTTTAACTTAAGGCCTGTGTCAGCAGGTTAAACAGATGGTTCTGTTCAACAGCCAACATCCTGCACAGCAGTCCCTGTGAAGACACTAAGCCTAGCAGCTGACAAAATCTGGGGAGCTGCCAGTTCCACTGGGAATCCCATTTTGGGGGAGACAGGAAGGGAGAACCTCACTCAGGAAGCAGCTCGCGCAGTCCTTGAGCAATCCAATCTTTCTAAGTCTTCTTCATTGCTTCTAGGGTTCTTCTGGCAGCTGTTTTGTTGGGTGGGTTTTTTAAGGATTATGGATGGAAATACAACATATCTGCTTCTCATGGAGCTTATCCTACAGGGTTTGGAATATGGGTGCAGTGTCAGTTGAATAAAATGAGTCTGTCCCGTTGCATGCTCACAGAAGGGACCTTGTGTTGAGAGCTGTCATCACTCTCCCTGACTTGTTTGGTTACTATTCTTTCTATGCCTAAATCCTGGCAGAGTAAGCCCCTGAAATCATGAACTCCTCTTGCCAAGAAAAAAACCCCAAAACAACACCTTTACGTATATTTTGTATATTATTTTAACAATAGCCATCAGTTGCAATGTCCAGTTCCAGGAACCCAGAAAGGAAATAGCATAAAATGTACAGATTTCTGATTTTCAGCTGGAAGAGCACAGACCACTTTTCCTTTCTCTGAAGGCAAATCAAAGGCCCAATGATCTAACTGTAATTTTTCTCACCTTATTTCATTATGTTCGGAGAGCAAAAACTGTGCCACCCAAATACCAAATACTTACAATTACTTTTTAGGGAAAAGTGTGTGTTGAAATCAGTCCCCATGAAAACCAATTGAATAATATTTTAAAAGTAACACAGTCATATAAAACAAGCTGTTCATAGATAGAAAGCAGGTGAGTTTCCTGACTTAAGTTGCTAGAGACATAGTTACTGGCATCTGGAAATTTCATTGTTATTATGCTTTCTATTTGTTAAACTAGATCACAAATGAGCTATTTATTTATATCTCTTTGCTGTTTATTCTGCAAAAAACCTGCTGAGATACATACCAGATGTCTGTCTCTTCTGTATGACTTTATTTCTCATACCTGCATTTGTCACAGCCTATTGCGTGCCTGACTGCTACTTCCTGTTGATTTATTGTGTAGTTTTACACAATAAATTTTTGTCATATTCTTTGTTCTCCCAGCTGTTTCTCTGCCATCTCAAAGGATATGGCTTCTAAGTGGTTTCTCTCTCAATGTTCATGTACTGTGCCTCCTATAGCAGAAAGACAGAGAGGCTTTGCCCACTATTTGCAGATATGCATGCATGTCCCAAGCTTTAAGTCACCATAAGCAAACTTTCATTTTCGTGTATATTTCTTCTCCTTCTGAAGCAGGGGTCTCATCAGTACATCTTCTTTTGTCCTCCCAGAACTCACAGGTGTTTAAATCAGCAAAGCACAAACGAGAGCATCATGGCTGAAATCAACAGGAGATCCAAGGAGTATCGGTAAAACAAATAAATGTAAATGAGTCACCAGGGGAATGGCAGCTCCGGGGAAGATTCAGGTTACCTCAGGTCACACCCACTTTGTCCTCACAAAGTCCCCTTCCCTGCTGCAGAAGACTGGATTCACAGCTCTGCTCTGTCTTCTCTCCACCAGCTCAGTATAGGTGTTCATGGCCTCCTGACCTCTCTCCTCATGTTTCTGATGCCTATTCAACAGACCTCAATTAATGCTGCCTTTCTTGCCTGCTTTTTAAACTGCAAACTCCCTGCTGTCCTTACCTTTTAAGAGCCAGAACTTTACTGTCAAAATTTTTTTTCTTTTCCTAATATATCCATCCTCTGTGCTTTTTGTTTTGCCAGTGTAATATGCCCTGACACCCTAGTGCTTGTGAGCAGATAGTAGGCTTTGGTGGAGCTGCCCCACCCATTTCTCAGTGTCTTTCACTGCTTCTGAAGGTCAGGCGAACTCAGCCTCCAATTTCCCTATCAAACCTATCAGCAGTTAGCTTTTAGTGGCAATCCTTCAACACTGGTAACTTGCCTGATTTAACCTTATCAGATTCAATATTCACGCTAAAAGAAATAAAATCCTTCTGGTTTTAAAGCTAAAGCATTACAGAGTAATGTACATAGTAAAACACATTGCTACATCAACTATAGTCTTCAACTTTTAGCTTCCCATGTGCTTGTCACATTTTAAATGAAGTCCTAAAGCTGTATGTTGTTCTGAGAAAGTTAGGTGTCTACATGAAAATTCAAAGAACCCATACTGGTGATAAAGCTCTGAATAGCATATAGAACCAAAGCCCTTAGGGGTATCACCAGTATCTAGAAAATAAATGGAGTCAGAATTATGTGAAGAATTTTTCAGAAATCCAGAATAATGTGAGGAATTTCAACTGATCTTGAGGTTGCTTTTAGACGGACCTGCTCCACACCATGCCTGCCCTTATTCCAACCTTCCATCTGCTTTTTTTAACCACTTCAGTGCATTTCTCTGTATTCTTGGAAGCTGTATAGATGATAAAATCACCCAGCTGTATTTGCTCTCTCCCTAGCTAGGTACTTATCTGAATCTTTTACAACCATCTGCTACTTTCTCAGACAGGTAATGGAGCAGAACATCAGCAAAAAACCAAAACAAAACACTCCCAACAACAGCAAAAAAACCCAAAACACCACAAAAGAAAAAGCACCGAACTTAGACATTTCAGTTTTATCCTAATCTTAATGAATAGTTTTATAATCCATGATTTTTTAGGTTTAGCACCATGAGAGCTGAAGGGCATGCTATCATGGAGATTTCTCTCCCCTGCTAAAAGTGGTAGTACTTCTAAATATTCATGACATCATTACATAGTTTATCAAATCCAAAGCTTTTAATTTAGAGCACATCTCAGTCATGTATCACTTGCAGCCAGAAGTGGTTTTTGTTTCTTTTACCATTTGAATCCAAAGTATGCAGATTGGATAGACTGCGAATTTTAAGCTCCTCTTCTCTCCTCAGATTCTTTCATTTGCACTATTTTGTTTTGATTTCTTAAACAGGTTTTGCTTTTGAGCAACCAATCAATGCAATTCAACAAGATATAATAGGGAAGCAGTTCCCAACTGTTACTTCCCATTTTTCACTTCTGTAGTGTAATTCATCAGAATAAAATCTCCAGGCCTGAATAAGAGTCTATTTAGGGCATGAGATAGGTACTCACCGATGAAAACTCAACCTACTCTAGTTTACTCAAGAAACGCAGTTGTTTGCTGCAGCTAGACTACTGCAAGGAGAAAGTGAAACTTAGCCAAAACCAAAAAGAAAAATACCTTTATAGTTTACTGGCATCCAAACTATTACCTGTTCTTGCGACTCTTCAGTCCAGATTCCGAGATGGGATCTATGGCTGCTTCTCTTCCTGAATGCATTTCTTTTTTATTTCCAAGAAGTTATGGTTACATTGGGTGTTTGGTGTAGGTGGACAGCAGCTGCTGAATGTTATACGAATACAGGCAGCCACAGGAATCCCATGACTCTTTTCCCTGGAACCACAACAGCAAAGCTGTTACAAGAATCTAAGGGATAGGAATACACGTTTTGTGTCCTGTGAACTCTATCTTTGTCTCAGTTTATTTTTGACTGAATAGCCTGGGAACGTGAAAAGTAAGGACTTTCTAAGATGAAGAAATTGATGCAGCAAGTTGAAGGAGAGTATAATCATCTTGAAAGGTGTAATAATGTTGAGATTTATTCTCTATTTCACTTTGGGGCATTACAGGAACTCCACTTTCCAGCTGTGTTTTGGTAAGTAGAGAAAGGTTAAGAGCAGCGTTTAGAGGACATGTGTGGTTATGCTGTTATTTGTCTGCTTGCCTAATTTTACATCAGTATCACAGGAATGCCTTCATCAGAAATCAGGGGCATAAATGAAGGGGTGTCCACTGTCCATTTGTCTAAATGGCATTAGAAAAGATACATCCATATTACAGATAAAGAATTAAAGCACAGAAGTTGTTGAATTGTGTTAGCAGCAGGCCAGACATGGCTCCCAGCTACTGAGAAGCAGAAGCCAAGAGAGACATTGTGTAAAACAAAAGGGAGTAGCAGCTTATAACAGAACTGCTGACCAAGACTGAAATTACTGTAACACTAGCATGTCACAAACATCAAATAAGAGTGTAAAATCAGCCAAACTGGGCCCATTGGAAAGAGCAAAGAGACACTGGCTGTTTATTAGGAAGGGGATGAAGGTGGCAAGGGAGAAGAGCTTGGGGGAGAACAGAGGTGTAAAAAGAGAATATAAGGGGTAGCAAATCACGTGATCAGATCTGACTGGGAGACAATTTTAAGCATTTTAGTGCTATGGATATTAGACATTTGTGATTAGATTAAGGTTTGATGCAATTGGTCACTAATCCTTTGTTTCTGTGACAACTGTATCTGTTCTGCAAATACAGACAAATCTGCATTGCATCAGATCACCAGCATGGTGTTGGATCATCAGCACTGCCTCAGTCTGCTTTTCACCTGGAGAAAGTTTATTTCTGAATCCTCTAGGATCTTCTAGAAAAATGTTAAGCTGTAGCATATGGATCTCCGTATTATTGTTGAGGGCTGGTACTTTCTGTAGGTCTGACTTTAGGAATTGCAATGGTTTTTGTACAGCAGAGCAGTGACAAATATTCTTCAAGACGCCTTGTCCAGTTAGAGAGAGAATGATCTGTCCTACTATCTCAGCTGCTTTTAGGCTTTCTAAGGTTTAGCATGTATTCTTGCTGTTGAGTGTGACCTTTCTTTGGCACAGACACTTTGTCTCCACTCTTTAAAGATGACTGCCTGCTCTTTTGGAAGGGGCTGCCATGCAGCACAAAGGTCTCTGAAGTCCCTTTGCAATCCAATAAGAGATTGGTTTATTTACTGTCTGCTATTGATTATTACTTAATCTTAGACTTCTTCCCTCAAGGAAAAGAAAATAATCTTTTTGCAGTTTCTGGTTTGTTCTGTGGCCAGAGAGAAGAAAAAGCTCCGATACAGCTGACTGAAGAGGCTGCTCAGCTTTGGATCAAAGTGCATTTGTTTTCATTTTCTAGCCAAGTTTCTAGCCAAAAGATTTATTGTGAGCTAAAGTGTAGTGAAAATTGCCAGGTTGTTGATGTCCCTAGAGATAAATTTCTCTGTTTACTTGTAGGGCAGATGCAACCAAGACAGCTCTGGCACACGCTGTTCCCTAGATCTGTTTCCCTGTTTCTAAAGAAGACTTGAGCCCCCAGTAGGGAATCAGGACTAACCACTGTTGTTGAGTGCTTTCCACTAAAGCCATATCTGTGGCTCCCAGACGGCTATTTTTTGAACACTTTGGGTTGGTGCCCATGGTAGGGTTGGTGTAAGCAACACGTAAACAACGTGCAGAAGCAAACATTTTATTTTGTCCCACAGTGCTGAACAGCCAGTGAGTGGCACAGACGTACACCAGCCCCACAGTGGGCTAAACCTGCACCACTGACTTAGAAGGGAATGAGAGCCCTCAGACAGGACAGAAAATTCTTTTTAAGCAGCAGGAAAAACCTCTCAAACAACAGTCAGGTTAGTTCCTGAGGAGCACAATTGGGAATGCCAACTTTTCTGTGCTTTTACACACTAACCCCAGTGCTCCTGCCCACCGCAGGGGTTCCTCAGAGGCTTCTCATGGCTCTGCTCTCTCTTGGCTCATTCTCGTGTCCCCTGACCACCCACTGAGCAAGAAAAGCTGTAGGTACAGGGATCAGAGCTGAGAGGTGCATGTGCTGACAAGTCACTTAGTAAGTAAACTGCTGCGTGGATATTGGCAAGTCACGCACAGCAGATGATGGTTCAGCTCATGCTGAAGCCCTTTTCCTCCTGGGAAGAACTCGCTTGGCTCTTTTCTCAATCCATCCAGACATCAATTTGTATGACATTTTCAGGAACATAATTATTGTTATGGTTTCTACTACTTAGTCAAATTTGCATCTAATTAGCGAAGCAGTCCAAAGGTTTAGAAGAAGAAAATGGACTGCCGAGAAGACAGAGATTGGTGAAGTTTTTGTTTCTTTAAAAACAGGCTTTCAAAAAAAAAAAAAAAAAAAAAAAAAAAAAAAAAAAAAGTTAGAGGGGAAACTGGGAAACTAAAAGTACTGGTTTAATTAATGATAATTTTTTTTGTCCAAAATTAATTTTTAGCTGTGCTTTGTAACTAATTATGACAAGGAATCTGAGAAAAGAATTTTCAATACTTCCTGCAGATTTTGTGCAAAGTTTGTGATCAAACCATATATTCTATGTCCTGAGAAAGACAAAAGCAAATCTGAACTGCTTGATGCGGTATTTTAATCTCATAAATATGAAAACCAAATAATTAACCATAATAATGAAGTAAAATAAAGAATAACAAATATTTCTATTTCTATAGTTGGGGTTTTGTTTTTCAATATTTTGTGTGTTGTGGTGTTTTGTTGTATTTTTTTTTTATATATATATAAATGATGGTTCTAAAGGGCTTTTAATTAGATACCTATAATGTACTCTAAAAAAGAGCTCCCTTGCATCTGGCATCCTCCCACACATAACGGCAAAGTTTTAAAGGAGCTTTTCTTTCCTTCCCTGGTCTTTAAGAGCCAAGAGCCTGAAATTCTTTATTTCCTGACAGAGGGGTCAATCCTCTCATTCCTTCCTGTCTCCATGCCCTCTCCTGGGCAGATGGGAATGGCAGAAGTGCTTAGCGCTGTCCCAGCTCTGCTCCCTCCAATGGCTAAGAAGAGTTGCTGATGCCAAAGGCTGTAGCTGAACTGGACAGTCTTGAAAACCCCATCCCTTATCATCAGCCCTGTATTACCTGCATATGTATAGAAGGAAGCAGTGAAATTCTTCTGGCCAGAAGCTCTAAGAATATACTATAGCAAAACCCACGTGAATAGAGTTCTGAATATTTCCCTAATCCTGGCTAAGGCTTTAACCTCTCCTGGTTTTATTTCAGTTTTATATCCTTGAGGTCATAGGATTTCTGCCAGTGGAAAGTAGAAGTAACTGGCCCTGTAGCTCTCACTGTAGAAGTGATTTATTGATCAAGACATATGAGCAGCAAATATACCCATTTCCCCTTTAAACAACTTACTTATTAATACTTGATTCTCTTTCAGTATTGAATATTAATAAGCAAAAAGCTGCAAGATATTTGCCTAGGAAAACTCCTCCAACCCCCAAATCTGCTTTTCTCTGCAAGTTATCAAACATAACTTTCAGCAAAAGATTGATAGTGATTCTTTTGGGCAGAATCTACAATCCCTCTCTATTATCCAGATGCACTGCTTTTAGAAGGGCGCTGTGCCTGTGCAGTGGTGCCTGGAACCAGCAGGGCTCTTCTGAAACAGCCAGTGAAACCTTCTGCAACACCATGAATTAAGTGCACATCTGTGAGTTAGGAGTGTATTTACTGCAGTGGAACAAGGACCTGAAGACAGCTCTTTCCAGTTAGTGTTTTCTGCTGGAGTACATGAACTCCGGATGATGTGCTAAAAAAGGAACCACCTGGCTGCTCAACCCATTTCCGTCTCCCCCTTTTCTCTCACTACCCACAGCACCTGTGCTTCCAGCTGTGCAAGTGAGAAATTGTGCCAGCCAGTCCAGCTAGGATTCTGGTCAGCATTACATGTGTCGTTATTGCATTGCTCTCTCCTTTTTTCCTTTCTTTTCTTTTTTTTGTGGGTGAGGGGGTAGAAGGACTATTTCTTGTGTACTTGCCTTACAAGTCCTCACCTTCTTTGCAGCAGATCTTCCAAGATCTTCCTTGCAAAAGTTTCCAAGCAGATCTTTCTAACCTAAATAATTTCACTCATTAGTTTAGCAAGACATTTTCACAGCCATCTCTTCAGCAGTGGTACCTTTTAATTTTGAATGTGTCTGAACTCTCCAAGCCCCTCATGTTTAATGTGAACATTCCCAGGCCGTGGCTGTGACCAAGCACTGATTTGGGATGTCCTGCCAGGTGGCAGGATCATAGGGAGCTTGATGTGGGAGGCAGCCCCTGAGTGAATAACAAGTTAAAGCTGGTCTCACAACACAGCTGGAGCTATGTGTGCACAGGCGATCTTCTATAAGAAAGGAAGAGCTGGAGGACAACTCTCCTTGATTTAAAGCCAGGAAACCCTACAGGAACGTGAACACCTCCTCTGTGAATCTGGCAGCCAGGTAAATCCCAGACAAAGATGATGTACTGTAGCTTATTAATACATGGATATAGAGCTTAAAGCCTGATTAAGCTACTTGTTTCTGTTCTTCCCTGTACTCACCTTTCTTTTTTTTGGGGGGGGNNNGGGGGTGGGGGTGGTATTACTTAAAATCTCTCTATGCCGTTTATGTGGTTTGAATAGTATTCTTAGATATCTAATTCACTATGTGTAGTGAGCAAGGAGGTGGGAAAGAGTGAAAATCAAGAGTGTAAATGTAGGTGGACTCATGGACTATCTTAAGATACTTTAAGTAATAGCATTATTTTAGGTATCTTGCCTTGTACAGGTCACCTTTTATATCTACTAACTATGTATGGATGCCTCTCAAGCTTAGGGATGTCTAAAATGATGGTAGATCCTTAAATATGTATGGATGTATGGATCCCACTGTGGAGGTTTGTATCGCTATTCTGGATTTTGCTTTAGTGGTCTAAAGTCTAACTTCCTGTGGGATTGGTGAGCAACTCTGCGTGCCTTTCTTGGACAGAGCCTTTAGTGGTAAGGATTACTGCTGCTAGTAAGGATAGAATATCCCTCAAGTTCATTTGGTATACTCCAGAGAAGCCCCTGTTGCCAGGAGTGATGACATTTCTCATTTAATAAAAATACCCAACTAACAGCCAAGGAAAAAAAAAATCTGATTTAAATGTCCTGTACTAGTGCCTCCAGCAGCTACTTGCTTCATGATCTCATTTACATCTCTAACCAACTCTCCCTATTAGAACTATTTCTGTCATGAATTGCTTGGAGAAAAAAGGTGGTTTGGGTTTTTTCGGCCCATGGGAATCCCTGACCCAAGAGGGCTGGCTGAGTTAGGAAGAGGAATTTCTAAAAACCACCATGAGAAGCACAATGGTTAAGGAAGGAAAAATGCTCAACATGCTAGAGAAAGCAAAGAGAGTTCAGGCAGACTTCAAACTCAATAAAAAACTGGGGGATGTGATTAGCTTTTATGGGTTTTTTATTTGTGTCAGTGTGATTTATTCAAATTTTGTTTCCTCAAAAAGTTTTTTAAGGGTGTGTGAATAACAACAAGTGAATTAGTGATGTTTATTCAAGGGAATGTTTGTAAAGCTGCTTTATTATTGTGTAGCTACTGCTGCATCTAAGCATTACTTTTCAATTTTATTTTAGTACAAATTAACTTATCTTCTTTCAAGTGCCTTTAAAACTAATAATCCTAAAGAATTAAGATTAGAAAGTAATGCTATCAGTGACAAAGCTCATTAATGGCTTTTTATCGCTTCAAACTGGTGAACTGTATCCAGGATAATTAGAGTAGATGGAATATACCTATTCTTCAGCCAGGTATCCTTTACTCTACTTTACATTAATTACTGCAAAGTTTTGTTCTGGTCAAATAAAATTTGAGTGGCTTGTCTGCTTCTTTTCTGAAAGGCTGAGCAAATGTCAGGTGTGCTGCTTTGAGAAGTCAGAAAGGGTAAATCTGCAGCAGTCTAGATAAGGACAGGCAGAGAAGGTAAATACAGAGACCCGAACAGTTGCCACTGATGATCATTTTCAGGTGGTTCTTGGGAGATTCAGGCAGGATAATTCCAAAGAAAGGGGGACTTTTCTTTCTGGAAGGAAAAGATGCTTATGTTGAAAATTATGCTCATTTTTTACTAGTGGATAGCTCAAGTTTGCTGGGGGAGTACAGAGTTGTTGGGGTTTTTTTAACTTTTTGTAGTAAGTCGGTTACGATTTTGAAGTTGTTTTAAAGTCCAGTGAAGACTGGTCTGCCCCAGGCTTCTCTGAGAACACACCTGCACAAAACAGATGCTATCTTGATTATGGACCATAATAGTCCTTTCTAGAGAGACAGCCTTCCCTAGTAATTCCACATTCAGAAATTAGAGTGTAACATGTATCAATATGCTTTAGTACCCTTATTAAAGCTCTTCAGAGCCCCTCTAGTGCTGTAAGCACTAGATAAAGACCCCTGACCTAAAGAAAAAGGAGTATTCATTCAAGTAGGAGATCTGTCTGTCTCTGTTGGGAAATACTGGTTTACAACCCAAAAAATAGAAGCAGATTTCTGGACTGCACCTCCTGTTTTCCTGCCAGCTTTTGCTCTGTTATAGCTCAGAGTGCAGCAAACTTGCATCCTGAAAGAGCTGCTGCATTGTCTTTTCTTATATGATGCATCTTCATACAAAGAGCTCATCCCTTTTCTCCAGTTAGTTGAAAAGTTTGTTGTTATCTGGAAAACAGGATTGCATTCAGAAGAGAGCAAATCAAAGTGTTAGGGCAACCTGTTCTTCTCTCCTCCGCCTCTCCAGTCTGGATTAGTTTAGGTAAGGAAAACTATTCCCCCGTGATTTCATGCCACACAGGACAAGCAGGAAGAGTGCGTCGGGGTTTAGGTTTTGAAGGCATGAGAATAAATGTACTATTGCTCTATGGCAAAAAGTAGGAGAAAGGAAATTTTAACAGTTTGAGGGACTGATACAATACATGTTGGGTTTTTTTCCTTCTTTTTGATCCAGTGCAAAATAAAAGAAAAAATTAAGCTGTGCGAGACAGAAGGGGAAGTTCTGACAAAAGTCTCCTGAAACTGAGCACGAACTTTTCCTCTCTTCTTCTTTTCTTCCACAGTTTATTTAGGAAAAAAAAAAATGCTTGCAGTGGCCACGGCATTGTACATTTATCCAAGTTCAGCCAGCTTTTACTGTATATTCTTGTGGCATTTCTGGTGGGAAGTAACTCAAAGGGTCTATTTCTTCCCTGTCCTACACCTCATTTACTGAGCAGATCCTGCATCTGGCAGACAAATCAATTGTAAACCAACAGGTTTTAGGGAGGTTTGGTGCCATGATCTGTGCATTTTTCAACAATTCAAATGGAAGGAGTTCTTTTCCCCATCCTAAAAGTTTGCTGTGTTAGTGCAGTACCTCAGCCAGTACTCAGGACCTGTGCAACTAAATGGAGTGAAACAGGTACTTGAAGATTCACATAATGTATTAACCATTTTTGTAACTTAATTCAGGGCATGATATATACAGCTGACATCAAAAGCCTTTCATAGCTGTTCTTTAATTTCAGTTTCAGTAATGAATATAGATCCAATTAGAAGGGAGCTGATACATGTTGAAAAGAATTAACAATACCCCTAATTTCCATGGTTAAGTAATGACTGCTATTATAGACTTGTTGATTTTAATCAGACATTCTCAAAAATGACAGTGGGTTTGGATTCATAATGCTCAGCTGATGCTACAAGTCACACTCTCTCACGTTCTCTCTCTTTCTCTGTATTTTAAAAAAATAAATTAAATCTTACAAGTATAGAACAAAAGCTGATTTGATGTGCTACATATCTTTTTTGGCACATTAATGTTTACCCAAGACAGATCACAAACAGCACGTCAGTGGTTGTGGAGGTTTGCAGTAGCTGACCCTGAGCACCAGCTATGTGAGACAAAAGTTGAATCAGACTTATTGTGAGTTTGATATGGTTTTTGGGGGCTGTGTGGCACTATCTTCAGATCAGACCAGGGGCTCTTGGTTCAAAATATTTAGTCTTCATGGTACAGAAAGAAATGTTGGAGCAGCTGTCACAACTTAATGTCATTATGATTTATCCAGTTTTATGTCACAATCTATACAGACTGAGGGAAAAATGCCCCTGTGAGTGGTCTCTTTCAGAAACACGTGGTGACCTAAACTGGATGAGAGCCTGCCAGTGATAAAGGCGTACTTTGTGTCCTCTGTGTGAAGCTTTGCGTTAGAAACAGCTCTGTCTTCAGGATTGCTCTAATTTTTAGGGCTTGGGCCATTTTAAGAGGGAAGAAAGAAATTTGTGTACATACAATACACAGGGAATGAATCTATTTGTGCAGGGTTTCATCTCATCCATGTACCCTCATGGTAAGGTCTGAGTATGCTTCTGATAATGCCTGTACTGACTGAGCTTTGCCTGTGCCTTTCCATTGCCATTGGGATTTGGTACCGCAGGGAAGCCACATGAGCACTTGCACGTGCACCTTTTTCGTATGGGCAACGTGTCAGGCAATGATGTGAGGTCTCTTCAGTTTGGCTTGCTTTCCTGATGTTTTTCTGCTGGTCTGTGCATCAGGCTTCAGTACATGTGGGAGCAGGTGGGATATGCAGTACCTTGTGTACAGACACTGGAGAATATTATACTTTCTGAAGCAATGAAGTCACAGAGTTTAACCGGGCAAATAAACCTATTTAGAGAAATTGAAAGTGCGCTGGTTTGTTGTCACTGAAGAAAAATTCCCCAGACAGTCTCACCTTTTAATAAGTGCTTGACTGACGCACAAGCTCAAAATGGGAGCTATTGCTAGTGTCTGGCAACAACATCTATAATATAGGATACATCTATCCAAATCTGCTTTGAAGGATACCTTGCATGCAGTTGAGCTGCTAATCTAAGCATGTATTAGTCACAGAATTTTAATCAAGTAGCTTGAATTAGAAAATTTCATCAGCAGGGACACAATCCTTAAATTGAAAGAGAAATTGCATGCTGCTGAATGGATGTATTTTTTGTGTTTAGATTTGGCTCCATTTGCAAATAGCTTTGGGATATATGCTGTGTTTATTCCAGTTATGAAGCATATTGGCGGTCTTTCTGGAATGTGCTTCCTTCCTCTCAGCAGGTGCTGCACCTTATAATTAATGCTGCCTAGCCTGGTGTTAGTATTCTTGCTTCCTTCTGTTTCTATGTTGTTGCTGGAGAAACTAAGATAAAGGAGCCTGTGTTTATTATCTGAGGTAGTGGAGAAATGGCCCAGCATGGGTCTTTGTCCAGAGCCAACCCTGGAAGTCTATCACATGTAAAACAGAGGGTAGTGGAGGCATGGGGATGTAGTGTCAGAAAACAAAGTTGGGGAGTGGCAGCTGCATTCTGAAGAAGTATTAGGAAAGGAAGTATTGAAACTATCTTTTTGTTTAATAATACTGATGCATGATCCTACATCTCAGGTATTTCGCAGCAATGACATTTCTATGTGTAATATATTTGCTGTGCTAGACTTAGGTAACTTGATCATAGCTACTGTTGCCCGAGATATGTATGGGAGAGAAAATATTAAGCTAAGTATTTTGGAAGCAGGGTTTGGTTGGGGTTTTTTTGTTGGGTTTTTTTTTCATACCAAGCAGTGTGAATGCTTGAAAGCAAAATTTCTGAAGGAAGATAAATCCTTGATATATGCTGATATGAGCCTGTAATGGAAACTCTTAACTCCTTAATATGCTTTCTTCCTCTCAGTCCCTTATTTCATTCTGCATTGTGCACAGCATCAATTCAATTGTGTTTCAGTAAATTTCTACTTAACCACTTCTGAGTTGTTATGAATTCTAAACTTTTTCTGTGTTTCCTGCTGTTCTCCAGTTCAAAACTGCTTTGTTGTTACTTAAAACATTTGCCTAGAATATATTAAAATTAAATCTAGGTTGTTGGGGGTTTTTTGTCCCCAAATTATTTGAAGAAAGAATGTTTGAGTATTAATATCTTTGAGGGGTTTATTTGGCTTGCCTGCAAATTCTTTTAATTTGTTTTTGCTACTTATTTAAAAATGTAAAAATCAGTGCCGGTTTGAAGATGATAAACAAATATTTGGAAACAGTTAATAAATATTAATTCATGTTTAGATGCATGGAAATTTAATTAATTGTTGCTGTTAAAGGTTTGCATCTCAGGTCTTGTTTATAGCATGATTTATAAATGTATGTTTTCAGTGTGTGTTGGTGATCTGTCCCTCCTGATATTGAGGCTGTAACGTGTGGGCAGGTCATCTATTACAACTCTACCACCTATTTAAAAACTTGTCTTCTGTATAAGGAGAAAACTCCTTAGCCATCAAGTTTTAGTAATTGTTCCTGTTCAGTACTGGTCCTTCCTTATCCTCACCATAATAATTTAATCAGTAACCCAAGACTGCAGGAGAAAAAAAAGGGGTGGTGTATGAAAACTTCAAGATCACAGAGGGAAAAGCAGCATTAAAATCTTAGCTCAGCCAGGAAGGCTGGGAGGGCTGAGAAGCCTGGCTGTGGAACTACCAAACTGGTTTATGCATAGAATTTAAAAACATTAATACCTGTTGCTGCTCCATTTCATACCTAAACCTCAGGCCATTCCTTTCTCAGGCACCTCTGATCGTGTTGGGCTATAATAGGCATTTCCTGTGCATTCCTTTTCATAGTCACTGTACCTCTTGAAATAGCACATCCAAAGTGAGGGGCAGAGCTTGTGGCCATTTCCACAATCCCCCCTGTGGTTGCTGTCTCTGGGATAGTGGCTGGGCCACAGACCGCTACAAGCAGACTTTCCAAGACCCAGGCTTCCCAGCTGAGCCCAAGCTTCATATCACCTGAAGCACCAGCAAGTGCACAGTGTGCATGGACAGAAGGATTATACATAGCCTGCTCTATAAGTTCATGTGGGGAAAATCCTTTACTTGAAAAAATATGCAGAAGGAATTTTCTCTCAAAAAAACTGCCAAAACCCCCAAACCCAGATTTGGAGTAGATATAAGGAATAAGAAATGTAAATGCAGACTTAAATTGTTCTACTGGAAACCAGGCTTTAGAAAGCTGCAATAGCCATTGTATGTACACAAACACTGTGATTCAGGTTCATTTTAGGGGTTTACATTCAGGACTTATGTAAGAAGGCTCATTGTCCTTGTCTCCGTCAAAAGAAAGTGAACTGAGACAAAACAGGATGAGTCTGGACCTATCAGTTCTATTAGGTCAATCTTTCCTGACCTTTTCAGCTTGAAAATGTTGTGATCATTGGACTGTTAATATTTGTGCATTTTTTCTGGTGATAATGTCTTCTTTTCTCCTCAGCCAGAGAGAAAAGCAAGACCTTTGTCAGAGGAGTTTTCTGCCCTTTTTTTTCTTCTTTTCTCTCTGCGCAGAAAATAGAGTGGAGACTGTAGATGGTATTTGTTTCAGATGTGTGCTTTCGACGTGATGATACATGGTTTAATTTTACTATTATGCAGCCTCATGGAATCCAGAAGAAATTTCTCATGGTAGGGAAGTGCAGGCCAATAAATGCTTGCAGGATCAGAGGCTGTCTCTGTTCCTTAGTCTGAAGTGTTGTCATTACATTGTATGCTACTGATAATTGGTCTGCCTGAAAAGTATTTTTATTTTGCTTTTAATGTATCAAACTTTTATACAAGACCTATTGCTGTGCTTTTCTCTCCTAATGCATGGGAGTCCAGAACATTAAGCTGTGCTGTATTAAATGCTCTAACCAAGCAAATCTGCATCCTGATGGTGTTGCACAATAAGCGACTGAGCTTTGCTGCTGGGCCCAAGCAGGCGGTTCAATTCAAACTTAGCAGATTTTGTGGTTTCCTGGATCAAGGTGAATGCAAGTTCTTCTCCTCTACCTGCTGGACTAACTATATTATATTATTTATTAACCATCATTTATTAAGAGGTGAAAAGCTACCTCTCAGTAGCTTTCTTGCTCTTTGGCGTGTATGGTTTATCTACACATCCTGTCTCTCTCAGGCAGCATCACACAAAGTGTCTTTCAGGTGGAGGAAGGATGTTTTTCCCAAGTGGAAACCTCTCTGTTCCCTTCTCAATGAAGAGAAAGGAGGTTGGCTTAAAATATGAGTATTAAAATGTACTTTCTCTGACTTAGCGCTGTCTTTGAAGGCAATGAAGAAAGATACAACTGGATGGTTTTTTAAGAGGGGAAATGTTGAAACTGCCAGCAGGCAAATGATGTCAAATGATGATAAGCAGCAGGCTGGGAGGTAAAAAGACTGATTTCTTTTGGCCATAGTAATATTAGCTATTACAGCAGCAATAAGATTTTTATTTTTTTTTCATCAAGTAATCTTAGCCTGAAATTCATCCCCTCTCTAAATCAGACGTGTCTAGCTGCAGATTTACTGCTTCAACACAGATCATAATAATGAGAATGTAGATATACTGTTCTTTGTTTGTTTAGTTGTACTTCTAAGGGGTAAAATAATTCAGGCAACAACTAGTTGAGGGCTCTTGGATTTGGATGACTTTGTGGTTGGTTGGTTTGGGGTTTTTTTAGCAGATTAGCTTTGGAATACGCTTCCCTTACTATTAGCGGTACTGTAACTAACAGATATATGGTACAATTATTGAAGTGTCCTATAGATAAAACAGAATAATTTCACAGAGCCTGGAAAGCAGTAATTGTTTATGCTGACAAATTGCCAGCTAAGAATTTCTTATGAGTATTTTCAATTTTTAATGTCATGTAAATTATTCCTACACTAACATAAACAGGAAAGCAGGCTATGATTTTCAGAGCCTTTTGAGTAACATTTGTTCGCATTTCTTTCATTCATTCTGCATTTTTATTGTACCACCCAATAACGGCTTCCCTCCCTTTCCCATCCTATTCATCCATTAATGTTCAGATAATGACCTCACTGCGTTTCTGAGAAATACACTTATCGCTGGGATTCATTATTCTGTCATGACAAGGCTATTTTTAGCCCAGACTCCAGCTGGCAACTGAGAAGAAACATAGGAAGGGAAATTGCCTCAGGTGCTATTAGTGTTATCTAGTCGCCTGTAGTGTCTACAGTTTAATGTGAAGTGTCCTGGAGTGCATGGCTCCAAAATTAATTTTTTGTTATTTCTTTGGCCTAAGAAGCAATATTCCAGTCTTTGGGGAAAGAAAAAAAAAAATTGAAATGAATACATTTCAGTTGAGGGGGAGTACTTCAAAGCTGATCAATAAGGTCAGGTAGAAAAATATAGAGCAGCCAGAGTTATGATGAAATTTGCTCCTTTTGCATCTTTCACCTAGAGCCTTAGCTGTGCTGGGCAGAAGCTCGCCTCATGTTGGCATGTCCAGAAGGCTGGGGATATTCATCTAGAAACTTGTGCTTGGGAGTGGCAGACAATTAACACCTTTTTGCTTTTGCACAGCACAAAATTTTTTGGGGTTTAAGGACTTACTGAAAAAAACCAGACTTCTGGACATTTTCCTGTTGTTTTCACTGAGTTGCTAGCAATTTTAATATGCTGTCCTATCTGTGGAAAAGAATTAGCAGAAATTTCCAACTTGTCTCCCCTGTCTCTCTAGATGCAAGGTTTCAAATGGGCCCATCGAATGTGCTATTTCCCTAACAAAAGATTTCAAGAGGTACTAACTTTTGGAGTAGAAAACTTGAGAAGAGAGTGAAACTTGCTGTTCTATGCCTGGCAGCCTTGCCTTGGGGAATGGGAGTTTACGGCAGGAAAAGAATTAGCAGAAAACAGATTTATGCATCAAAATTTACCAGTTTTGATAGAGAAGCTGAAGGAGCATGAAACATGAGCTACACTGGAGAGACCTCCCTTGGATTTAAGCAAATATTTTG
Source organism: Ifrita kowaldi (assembly GCA_013398055.1). Lineage (NCBI taxonomy): Eukaryota > Metazoa > Chordata > Aves > Passeriformes > Cinclosomatidae > Ifrita > Ifrita kowaldi. Next base: position 587,607 of record VZRS01014593.1, on the reverse strand, counting down.
GAGTGTGCACAGTCTTTCATTGCTCCAGCATCTAACCTGGCTCACCATCATCCAGGACACCTTCTCCTGTGGGAACAGACTTCCCTATTTAAGGTTTTTATTCTGATTCCATACATTGTTGAAAAGACTGATAAAATTGATTTTGAGACAAATTCAAAATCTCCATTAGAATAAATACCTTATTTTCCACACATTATTCTGTGGTGCATAGTGTCTCTGTAAAATACTCATGAAAAATCATTATTTTACTACAGTCCAAATACCCTTTATGAAAGCATGCTTTAAGTGGAAAATATATGTGTTGGGAACCTTTATGGAAAGACTGTGCATATAAAAGTAATTCCCCTTTTAGCCTCACTAGAGCTTGAGGTGTAACAACCCCACCCTGATCTTCCTTGATATCAGACTGAGATGGTGAGAGCTCCTCTTGAAAACCCATAAAACTGCAGTAAATCTTCATGGAAATTAGCTGTTTGATAGATGAAATTCACCTCTAGATCTTTTTATTTAGCATAAACAGCTGTGGTGCCTCTGTGATCCACATGACTAACTCGGTAGATGCAGCTACAACCTGTGGTGGGAGTTACGTGCCTCTGGGAACTTTGTGCTAACATGAAATGATTTCAAGGCATGCTGTTTAATAAAGGAGGAAGATAAGCTCTTACAAAGTGCAACTTTATGCTGCTGAGAGGCATGGCACCCAAGAAATTAAAAAGTGTAGCTACTGGGGGAGAGGGGAGGAGAAGGGAACAGCAAGTTATTCCTGAAAACTGGGATAGCAGTAGGGTCCATTTTTAATGGCCATTGCCAACACTTTTACGTTTAGCTGAGGTAAACAGAACTCCGTGCTTGGCCTCAGGCATCATTACTTCCAAATGACTCTAAAATGACTGTAATATTCTCCATTATATCCTTAATTAAGCATCACAGGACAAAGAAGCTTTGCAAACAAAGAACGTTTCTGTGCGAATTGTTGTGAGGAGGGAATTGTTGTGCATGGCATTTCTTCATTGTTCTGGTAAAGCACGATGGAAAAAACCCTTGTGTTATTTTTGTAATATGTTTAATCAAATTATGTGTTATGAACCTGTGACTGGATAATGGCATTACAGCGACTGTTGAATGCAAAGGCGATAATGAAAATAAGTTTGAGGAGATAAATATAAAGCAACTAATATATGTATAAATCTATAATCTCTGTTCCAGGAATACTAAATAATTGGATTTAAACAATAGACAGTAAAGTCTTGTTGAAACAACAGCCCTTTTCTGGATTTTAAAGCTACTAGAAATCTCATTTAGCAGCAGTTGAAGTGGGGGACAAACGAATTTTAAAATTTAGAAACATTTAAGAATCACAAGATATTAACCCAGCAAAGAAAGCATGAATTAATGTGATGAATAGAAATATTCTTACTGGCTTGGAAAATAATCCTTTTCTTTCAGACACTTGGAAACTAGCATTGTCATTTAACAAAAAAATTCCAATTAAATTAAGCTAAAAATGTGTTGGTTTCCAAGTAGCTGAAATGCCACCGTATTCTCTGTGCCCCTAAAAAGCTCTCCTGTAAATGATAGTGCCTGCACTTCTGCATCCAGGTGCCTTTAGGTTGTGTCCATGGCAGTAACACCTAGAGATGCCAGCTGAGTTGATTCCTTGGTATCAGGCAAGAGGCTTATGCTTGAAATGTGAGGCAGCCTGTGCTGAAGAGCTCATGGAGTAATGGGGCAAGAGAGGCAAAGGACTGAGAAACATTTATGAATGTATGAGAAAGTATTAAGGCAAAGAGGAAATAACATCACTTCCTGAACCTGGAATGGATGAAACTCCTCTGAAGAAGGAAAAAAAATCATCTCACTTTACAGCTGTGATCACATTGTCCAAAGGACTCCTGATGTGGGATGTGTCTGGAGTGACTCAGGAGCTAGCTAAAGAAATAGAGGCAGCTAAAAACCAGTGGAAATTCAGCAAACCCCACAGCAATTCCTCATTCATTTAGAGTTCAAATATTTTTGAAAAACTTAAAGAGGAGGGAGAAAAACAGCTGCACAGTGCTTCAGGGATTAAATGTTAGTCATTAAGGAAAAATTCAGTGGCCTCTGCTAATTCAGAGCAGAGTTCTATTACTGAAAAAATGTGACAACCACCCCCACAGTTGCAGCTAATAAACAGTGACCTCTAACTAGTAGATTTCTACTAGATGAGCGGAATATTACTGATGAAAACCCAACATTTCCAAGTGGTTTGTTTTTCTCAAAGAGGGTTAGACCTGCTTTACACTATTTCTTTGGTTTAAAGCGGGTGAATGGAGGTATTTGAAGACTGTGTGCATGTAAACACTGGAGGTGAAGACTATGTGGCCTTGGGGAACAGCTGGTGAGAGAGCTGTGGTGCAGGGTACCCGTATTCATCCCAGGCTGCAGAACAAAGTCCGGGCTCTTCTGAGACCTTGTATGGAAGGAAGAACAAGTTAGTTTAATTAATGAAAACTGTGGAACAGTTTAGGCTGTATGTATGTATGTCCAGCCTTGTTGCAGATACTGAGATGAAATTAATGATACAAGATCAATTTTCATTGACTATATCTTCCTGTTTTGATCCAAGAATTAGACTAGAAATGGCTGTAGGTCACTGATGGTTTTCTAGCTCATTTTTGCATTGTTTTCCAATTAAGACCATTTTTTTTTTCCTGAAACTCTTTCACTTTCACTACCTTTAATAAACATAGAGATGTCTCAAAAACAGTTTCCTATGTATTGAGTGAAACTTGGTGCTAAGAAAACAGAAAAGGTTTTATTAGTGCCTAGTAAAAGGGAAAAAAACCAAACCCATGATGCCTGCCACATAAAAGCAAAGTCTGAATCTGGTCATAACATTATATATTGAAGCATAATCATCAGCTGAGTGATGTAGGATGGATCTGGGGAACAACACAGGGTGTAGAGGACACAGAGGAGAGAAAGGAGGAATATATAGCCATGGAGCGGGAGACATGGAAGACGGGTTTCAACTGTTAAGGTAAGTATGGAGCAGCACCTCAACTGTATGGCACAAACCTGTAAGAAGATGAGCATCCTTAATTCTGAGGTGAATGGAATAGCTTGTTCCAGTGTTAGCAGCTGGTGTCTTCATGGCGAAGCAGGTCTTTCACACCGCGATGATCTGCAATTTATGTTACGCTGGTTGCCTCTGACTGGACTTGTGCGTCATGTGTTGTTTTTTCTCTCTCAAAACAGATGAAAATAACTCCGACTGTTTGTGAGCTTCTCCCAGAACGAGCTTCCTGTAGTGCCTGCTTAAATGCATCCCAATTGAGTTTTCTCCAGTGTTTGCTTAAAATGATTAGCAAGCAGGTTTTAAGAATTAATATATTTTCTGGCATCACTGAGAAAAATGAATGCAACATGCAGCTTGAATAAACTGCCTCTCTTACTTCAGTGACTGCTCTGTGCATACATACTTTTTCCAAATATTCAGGGCGCATAATGTAGCTATTGTGGTTGTTTAATTTCATCACCTTGCAGTTTGTACAGTATGGTAATATTTCAGGAAACCAGTAACTCGCATCACAAAGAATAAATATATTTCTTTTTCTCCCTCCATTTTTCATTTTCCTCCAGCTGATTGAAAATATCCTGTATGTGAATCTCCCTGGTTCCTCCTCATCACAGCAAACATCAGATGGACAAATAATTGTCTGCTTTTCTTTCCTGGCATTTCTAGCATTTCCTTTCTTTTCTCTGTTCTGAATGATATTTTGAGGTGTTCTAACTGAATTTTTAATATCTAATAATTTCCTTCGAAAAGCTCTCCACAACAACCTATATTGACTTTTGGAATATATTTAGGCCATTATATTTGAGGGCAGGCTACAATTCAGGGGTCAGAGTGAAGCAAAAGCCATGCTGCAGACATCTGCTAATTTCAAATAATTTCCAGAATATTTTGGTGTAGTTTAGAAGTCTTCTCCCCTTAATAAACCTTATGCTTCTTTTTTTCTTTTTTTTAATCTTACCATTGCATTTCAAATTTGCCTGAATTGAAATGCTGATGCAGCATTTACTGAAGAGGTGGGATTTTTTGTTTTGTTTTGGGGTTGTGTTTTTTGCTCTTATTTAATTGGGCTTATAATATTTGAAAGTTGGTTGGTTTTTTTTTTTTTTTAGTACCAAAAATAAAATAATTTAAAAAGGAAAGAAAGAAAATGCATATCCTTGTAATATTAAATTTTGCAAATTTTAGTGATAACTAAGGTGACTTATTGTTGTATGTGACTGTGGGATGAGGAGAACTGTCATATCAGTGCCTAATGTACTGAATAATGGGCCTTCTGCATAAAGTGCATTTGCTTTGTTCCTATACTGACAGATGCAAGGAATTAATTGCTCTTAGCAAGAAATGTTCATTGAAGATAAGGCCTGAAATGAACACTGACACACAACTGTGAAACGCCCTGAAACTGTTTCCTGGTGACAAATTACTGCTGAGGTATATAGACCCTTCCACAAAAGTGACACCTATTGAATTTATTAGACAGATTATATAGAGAAGACTGAATCATTTTTTGTCCTGTTTATAGAGCTGACATTTACCAGCTTCTTCTAATGAATTGGATATAGGCTACTGAAAACAAAAGTCAGATGGTTATGAAATCTCCTGCACTGACTGCCATGGATCATGCAGCCACCGAAAGTGTTCGTGCACCAGCATTTTTTGTGTGGAGGTGGACAGACCCTGAGTTTCAGGCTTAGGTAATTCTTCTTTTCCTGGGAAATTGTGCAAGAGTTGCAATCAGAGCTGTGAAGCCTCAATAAACATAGTGAGGCATGCAAACAGCTTGTACTTTGCACAAGCTAAGGCTGGATGTGAGTGATGACCAGCTTGCAACAAAGGAGGAACCTGAAAGGTTGAAAGACATGCAGCAGACCCAGTGTCAAAAATCAAATTTCCCAAGTGAAGGAGCTACTGTGGTCAGTGAGGTGTAAGCAAGCATTTCAAAGTCAGCTTTTTGTAGGGGAATATAAGCTGCAGTAAATTTATTTTGTGGATGCTTATCTTTGGAGACTTTTGTTAAAATACTGTATATGGTCACCAGTCAGCCTGACTGTGGGCTAATCTGAAATTTTGTCTCTTTTTTTATGTAGCCATATAGCCAGAGAAGATTTTACAGGGCATTCCTTATCAGTATTTTGCAAAACAAATTAATATCATGAGCTCCAGTTTACAGAGAGTGAAGCAGAGATGCATGAAAGTGACTGCGTAAGTAACTGCCCCCACTCCCCAACCTGTTGACAGAATCAGCAACAAAAGCAAATCTGTTGATCACAACCCTGTGTTGCTTTCTACTCAGTACAGTTTATATAGCTACAGATCGTTTTAGTCCCCTGCTTTTGTTATTTTGGGTTTTGAGTCCAGGTTGCTGTAACATGGGGAACAAAGGCTTTATCTCCTGTATTGGCAGGTCACCAGTCACTCAAGAATCCAGGAGTGTGGTAGTCTGTGGAGCTCAGTGTGCAAAGGCACCAGTTCACTGAGCTGGTGTGCATTTAATCCCGTACTTAAAATGCAAGTGAGCAAGCTTGTAATTAAAGGCTCCTTTATAATTTGCAAGAGCAGAACCATAAAGAATTTCCCTGTTGCACCTCCATCTAAATTATTATCAATGATCTCCTAAGAGCTAAACAGAGAAGTAATTCTTCCTCAAGGTATTCCGAAGGAGAGGAAAATAAAGTATTCTTCAGCAGCTTAGGATCAGAGCATCCATGAGACAACTTCTCAAAAATAGGCTGTGCTACCGAACATTTACTATCGATGAGCATCACGTGACACGGCTCATGGTGGTTGCTTCACAAGGGATAGATCAACCCTTGCCCAAAATGCTGTATAAACCCAATGCACTGCTTTGATCCTGCTCTGCTCCCCGGTTTGCTGGATGCCAGTACATGACTGACTTTGCCCTAACAGAACAAAGATTCAGTGAAGAAAACATTACAATGAAGTATAAACCAGCACTTTCTGTCCTTCTACCCACTACAGGGCTACCTCTGCAAATAAATAGTCTGCTGACTTTAGTTCAGCTTTCAAGCATGGCAAGTTTTACCTGACTTTCAGGCTTCTTAATGAGTTCTCCACAAATATGTAAGTGGAGCAAATATATCTGAACAGCAGATCCCAGCTCTGTTTGGCCTTATCCTTGTTTTATTCCCTTCAATCCTCCCTTCTCTAATATCAGGGCTCAGCTAGACATTTGACTCTCTGCCAGTCCTTTCTTTCTTTTTGCCAGCTCCAAAATATCACCTGCATCAGGGAGTGGCAGAAATCTTTCTCTATACAAGTTTAAAGTTTTCTGAGCCCCAGACCTCTCTGTCTCAGAGGAGCTATAGGCCTGCTCTAGTCAATGAATTCTGCACCATTGCTCTTGAGCAAGATTGTGCACGTACAATGTGACGTGAAAAAAGAATTTTCAGCCTAGCAATGACAGCCCATAAGTGCTTTGGATCTTGGAAAAGATTGTTTTGATATTCTGCTCTATGTGTAATTTTAGTATTTTTTTTTTCTCCCCAGTGATTTAAATTAATTTGAATCAAATCATTAGGCCCCAGACTGGTACTGAACATAATGACTCATCCCTAAATTAATATTGTCTATCCTGAACAACTCCTGTCTAAATGACTGGAAGATTCATGCTCCTCACAAAGTCAGCTACATTCAAATGAGTTCTGCAACAGTTCATTAGCTAATGGTGTAATTTATATGTCTGGGTCAGCAAATGTTTTTTTTTTTGCTTTGACTTAAAATGGACAAAGTGCAAGTAACTAAGCAGGTGTTCTGCAAATTTTTTTTATTTCTCTGAGTGGGGAAAAAGAGGGGTAAAAAAAAAAGAATAGCAAGAAGGGCTTGAATCAGGACAAAATGCAGTGTACAGTACTGCAGGTATTTCCAGTTCCAGCCTCACTCCTTCCTTGTACAGAGTGGCATTATAAAATAAACCTGCCTGCCTTTCAGCAAATTCTGCCTTAAATGATGTGCTTGACACCAACACTTGAAAGGTTCAATGCTAAAGGGATCTGTTAGTATGAAGAATAAGTGCACATAATTAGTCGGAGTTCAGTGGTAGGTGAAACCTCTGTATAGCTGAAGTCAGTCATTCCAGATGCTTGCTGTATGTTGGACCTCCTGCCTCCCTGCATCTCTGTGCCAAGTGCTGTATTTCAATCACAGGAGGAGAGACTAGCAACAGCACAGCTAGTCTCTCCTCTGTACAGCCCACACACTAAATGGTCTGCAAGCTATGCACAAGGCAATTTATCTTCCAAAGGACTTAAATAGCATAGCCTCAATGAAACAAATGGAGAACTATCATCAACTTTTTATCACCAAACCTTGGTTGTTGGTTTTCGGGGCTTTTTTTTATAACTGATTATCAACTTTAGACAGTGACTATTTTTATGTATTACCCAGCCTGCCAGTAAATGAGCTTCTCTCCTGTACACCTGTGTTGACAGGGTATGGCACTTCAGATTTAAGCAATCCTGGCCTCCTTAGGGGAAGAATCTGTCAGTTGTTCTCTGTAATGAGTGATGGGTTTAAGGTATGAGGCACTGCCTGTAGTATTAGCGGCAAGGAAAGCACGGCTGTCCTGGATTGTACAGTGCTGGTTTCTGGTCTTGGTAGCTGCAGAAATGAATGACTAAATGATATGAGTTGACAACTGCTCTGCTTTATAAAACATAACACTATTTTTGCTTAATTTCTGTGTTACTGTGAACAGCAAGAACTTCCTATCTTTCTGCCACAAATAAGGGAGAAGAAGTGGTGATAGAAAACGAAATAATTATTTGCTTCTCTCTTCCCTTTGCTGGCACAAGGTGATTATCTAGCTATTGAATCCTTTAGCATGAGTCTCTTTCAAAGCAATCTTGCAGTGAATTTATATCACTGACCTTGCGTCAGTTACTTTTGTAACCTGAATACACTGGATGCAGCACATTTATTTCATTGTGCTGTTGGGCTCAGAGGAAGTGAAGGAATAATGCTAAAAATGAGTGACCAAGCTGACGGAAATGACATTTGAGATGGCAGCTTGGAGGGGCTTGGAATAATTCGAGTATAATGGGTGTGAATCATACCCGTATCAGCAGATTTGATATCTGGAAGCCAGTTTACCAGACTCTTTATCGAGTTGTGTCTCTGTAGCTTCTGGGTTGTTGGTGATTGCTCAGTCCCCAGGGTGTCTGGGGGATGGGCTTACAGACCACTTTTCATCTGGCTGCTCTGCTCTAACTGCTCACCATCAGCCCTATCTTGCTGACATCCTTTTCAGGGAATCGAAGCATAGAATTTTCTCACCATACCATGGCGCAGTCCCAGGGCTATTCGAACAGTCATTTTTACAATAGATGGAATCCGTAAGAATCCCAAATCCTTCAAAAATATTCAAAGTAGGTCAAAGTAGTAGTATACAAATTTACACTTTTGGTTCTACTTTTTGCTCGGGTTCCTCCATTTCCTCCTTGTGTTTGGTCTTGTGTTGGTTTGGGTTTTTTTTTTCCCCAGAGCAAATGTATTATAAAACTCAAAATGATCAGGAAAAAATTTAAAAGAACATATTAAAATAAGCAGTAAAAGGTTGCTTTTTGTACTAGCCCTAGAAAGTGAACAATTACTTTTTTTGATTTGTTTTTAATAGGAATTCCTAAACTATGTGTGGTTGGACAAATTGTTGGGTATATCACAATAAAGTCAACAATTAAATTTTTAAACAAAACACTGAACAAATTCATTAGTGAAATATTTAACTTTGATTCTATAAAAGCTGTCCTTCAATCGTGTAATTTTCTCCTTTGGCAGATCTTCAAAGTTTTCAAAATATCGATTGTTCTGTAATTTTAGTCCCCACAGCTGTGGCATAGAGTTAATTTCCTTACTAGAGAAGCCAATCTGCATAATCAAGATCTGAAACAATGGTATGTTTTCTGCTTTTCCTGCGGAGTGTTTGCCTAAAGTAATTCTTGTCCTATCATAAACTGCTTTCAGGAATATAGAGCATAATGTGTAACACAGAAGTTTCACATAAAAAATAATGTAGTGAATGATTTAATGTTCCTGAAAACTGATTGTATGCATAAATGTATGCACTTCTAGAGCCACTGGAAGAATAGTTTCTGGCCTTCCCACTTCCTGGAGCACTGTTCTTTACACGTACACTTCTCTTCTTGAAAACCCGTGTACCCTTCATTTCCCACAGATAGCCCAAGGAAGACTCCCATTTTCCCAGAGGTGTGGAAAGAATTGTATTTATCCAGATGCCCACATAAAGTCTCTCTTAGAAAATGTCAAAACAATGACAGGTTAGAGAGCTGACAGGTGCATGCTGCAGTGAGCCTCTGAGAGGTCTCACACACTTCAGCTGATGAAAGCAAAGTAGTAACCAGGCAAGAAAAAGCAGGGACGATGAAAGAACCTGGTTAATAAATATTCCTGCACATGTGAGTTGCTGTGCAACATCAGTGGGGACTAGAAACATACAAAGGGTTGAAAACTAAGACTGAGTCTCTGCAGTGCAGCTGATTGCTGCGCAGTCTCTTGCAACATAGGTTCAGGCTACTCCTGGTTAAATCAGTGGGTTTTGCCAACTTAAACATTTCATGCTGAACCTGTTCTGTTGCAGGGACCCAATCAGCTCCATCCAAGGAGATCACCACCAGTTCAGTGTAGGTTCCTTCCCAGGGGTAAAGAGAGAGGATACTGTGCAGATGGACCTTTTGCCCGCCACTTGCCTCGTGACTGAAATTGAGATCTGTGCCTGTGAGCGGCATTGAGCTTAGGAACATTTTAAGACATCTCTTATGCCTTAATAAATAGACGACTAGGCTTTGCCTGGTCTATGTCTGTCTATTGTCACACACCCAATGACATCTGCAAGGGTGACGGGAGTGACTCAGCTGTGTTCTCAACCACCACTTTAAACAACTTCCTTGTTTTGTCTTTAAATACCAGAGAGCATTACAAGTTGTGATAAGCCATGTGGCTGATCTGCATTTTGATTCCTCAACAAGCTACAGTAGTCAAACCACTGTCTTAAGAGCAGTTTGCTCCTTTAGACCACAGATTTGAATTCACACCACACTTGGAAAGCTAAATCTTCAGAGCAGAAGAGAACCAAAGCGCTGGTACTTACAAGGAAAAGTCACTGGCTCTTTCAGTGAGAAGGAAAAAAATTACTTGAAAAATAATAATAATCTCTGTTGATGAGATATGAGTTGGAGGGAGCTTGCACACTGGTTATCAGAGCAGGGGGCACTTGAAAACTAATTAGGAGCTCACACTGGTCTTTCAGAGCCTAGTGCTGTACTATTCCACATGCCAAAGCTTCCACTTTGGATAGCAGAAGATATTGGGGTTTAGGAAGTGCTGAGCTTAGCACTTTAAAATACACACTCATAAGCCTAAACACTTTACAGAATGAAAGCTCTGTCTTTCCTACTGTTCAGCTGGGGAAACTGAGTCACAGAGAATATGTCCTATTTAGGGTCTGATGGAGAGGCTGTGACAGAACCAAAAGTAGAATTCAGTTCCTGCCTTATCATGATCTAGGGTCTGTAGCACAAGTCTGATGAGACACAGCTGAGTGAGCTGGGGTTGTTTATCTGGGAAAAAAGGAAGTTGAAAGGGGACCTTATTGACCTCTACAGCTTCCTAAAAGGAGGTTGTAGTGAGGTGGAGGTTGATCTCTTCTCCAAGGTAACAAGTGACAGGATGAGAGGAAATGGCCTCACATTGTTTCAGGGAAGGTTTAGATTAGATATTAGGAAAATTTTCCCCACTGAAAGAGTGATCAAGCGTTGGAACAAGCTGCCCAGGGAAGTAGTGGAATAGCAATCCCTGGAAGGGCTCAAAAGGTGCGTGAATATAGCACTTGGGAATATGGTTTAGTGGTGAACATGGTGCTGCTGGGTTAATGGTTGGATTCTATGATCTTGGAGGTCTTTTCCAACGGTCACGATTCTGTGTTTCTGTGATGCCTTACACAGGATTATTGCTTCTTCCCAAAATGCATCTGGTTCACAGTCACCCTGACACCCAAGCCCAGGGTTTTTTTATTGTTAATTGTTAAATCATTTTAACTAGATGACAGCTACATTTTAATTTGGCTTTTCTTTCACAAAGACATGTTTATTTAATTTAAGAAACCAAGCAAAACAGCCTTCTAGTTATTGTTACCTTTTTAAATAGGTGTTAAATCTAAGGATCTCTTTTCAGGTTTTAATTGTTTGTGTTTCCCTACTGAATGTTCTATTTACTTTTATTAAAGTTTTGGCTTTTGCTTGATGAAGGCATGAAGCTGTGCTACTTGCCTTTCAAGTTATTTTAATCTATTATTTTAATTTTCCTAAACAATTGAACTCTTTTGCACTCAGAAATACCATTTAACTGGTTAATTCCTGTGCAGATTTTGGGAAAAATTTCTATGATAACTAAGATGCAGATAAAACAGTTTTAGTTACAGACGATAAAAGTCTGTCTCTTCTTTCCAAGCCTAATGTGGCTGAGGCATTACTCATTAATTTCAGATTTCTGATGAATTTAAATATTGAATGTCATGATTTTATCCATGTCTCCTGCTGCTCTCTGCTGTCTCACTTCTTAAGCAACAGGGATCAGATAGTGCCACTATCTTCAGGGACAAAATGTGTTTCACTCAGTGAGACACCTTAGCTGTTCCTGTGAACAAACAAGAAAGCTAATGTAGCTAAAGGACTTGGGAATGACTTTGCCTTCCATGAGAACACTCTCTATCCTGCTATTCCAAGGCTGTAACTCTAAATGGTCTTTCAAGGTTCTTTTATCACTGCTTTGTGATTATATGGACTGTACCTGTCATTCACAGGCAACTCTAAACTTGCTTTAGCCTCTTAGCATCTCCTGAGGGCCAGCAAACCTTCTGGAAGCTTTTCTCCTCACAGAGAGTTGATGTCAGAAAAAAAAACCATACAACACTTGGAAAAGAAAGCAGATCGCGTTTTGTTGTAAGAGCACTGCTGGCCACACATTTTTGGTAAGAAATGCCATTCAATGAGTTCAGGTCAGGATTCCTGCCTGCTGTGCCAACCCTCTGACACAGGCCCTGAGTCACATGACACTGCCTTCACCTCATCCTCAGAAGACTGTGCCTTCACTGAATGTCTGTATATCTCCTTGTCTTCAGATGTGGTTTCTCAGCTAGGGCGTGCATGAGGGAAGGTTAATGATACACTCAGGCATATATTACATTAATACTTAAGGGTGGATTTTTTGAAGCCTGAGCGTGTGCATGAGTGAGTAAGACTGTGAGGATGGGAGTGACCCCTGTTGATGTCACTGGGAAGCTTGGGCATTGGAAAAGGGCATGAGGCAAGGAGGTGAACAGGGTGGTGGGACCCATTGTGTCAACCGCAAAAACTGAGCTGAGCCATGATTCTTAAACTGATATCCATGAGTTTTAGATGCTAAACATATTTGCTGCTGCACAGGACATCGCTGATTTAAAAGAAGAGTATGACAAAGCTTCAGACGTATCCAGTTAAAGGTTGAGATTGAGCTTTGTTTCTTGGCTTTTTGGAAGTGAGGGCTCCAGATATCACCGGTGATTTTGCACATCTAAGAAGGAGAGTGCACCTGACTTGGACACCTGCCCTGTTGACCCTGCAGCAGGGTTTAATCTTTGAGTATAACCTCAGAAACTGTGGAGGATCTTGGGCTACAGAAATGGGTACAAAAACCTGTTAAATGAGCATTGTACTTGGTTGTGGTGCCATGTTTGGGTCTCTAAACATGTGGCCCTGCATGCAGTTTCACAGCTCAGGAGCTTGTTCCTTGTGAAAGAGCCTGCCTTTGGGCTGATGAAGTCACAGAACTTCCTCCTCCAGCTCCTCCTGGCCCTGCCCACACTGGCCATCCAGGCACCAGGAGGAGGCAGCCTGAGAGGCTGCACCACGAGCCCTGCTTTCACTTCCTCCTCACCCCCTGTTCCAGGCACAGCACTGCTGATCAGGGTCCACCAACTCCCTGAAGATGAGCATGGGACATGCCAGGGTGCTCTCCCCACTGTCATCCAGATGGGTCCTTTCCATTTGTCAACACTAGATTCTTTCTCTTTCCTTATTAGTTCTTTAGTTGCTGTTTTTGCCGAACCTTTTCTCATTCCATGAGGGCTTAGGGGTTGGTTAGGAGGGATTAAGACCCTTGAAAGGACATGGTAAAGGATCTGTGCAGTTTGCCAGTATAAAGTGTTTGGTCTCATTAAAATCACAGCTAAATCACAGGTGTGCTTTTTGTGAGAGAATGAATTTTCCTTCTGTTCTCCTTTCCCTACCTGTGACAAAGGATGCACTACTCCTGCTTTTCAGTGCCACTGTAGGACTTTTTTCTGATTCATAACATTCCCCCTACCTCATTCCACACATCCCAGGGAGCGTCAGACCACCGCTATACCGCTGCAGCTTCGAGTCATGCTGTTTCCTTCATCCTCCGCTGCCTGCCTGGCTGTGAAGGCATCCTAACAACTCCCACAGCCTCCGAGTGCAGCAGGATGGGCAGAGCTACTGGCAGAGTGTGCTTTCAGCTCTCAGTGCTGAAGCGGTTGACAGATGTTCGGAGGATTTCTTGTCTCTGGACCAGCACTTCGTCTGTTCCAAGTTATTCAAAACACAAACAGTGGGTTGGCAGGAGTGAAATATGTTCAGAACCAGGATGTCAAAACAGAAATATATTTTTAAAAGACAAGTGTCAA